>JAQHUG010000069.1:504686-523771 GCA_028555095.1 Dicrostonyx torquatus | reverse complement strand
TCTGTTACAATGATTTATTTGTGTGTGTGCCACACATGTGGAGGTCAGAGGGCAACTTGTAGGAATTGGCTCTCTTCTTCTACCACGCGGCTCTTGATGACTAAACCCAGGTCCTCAGGACCGGAAGCAAGTGCCTCCACCTACGGAGTCATCCTGCTGACCTGGAAATTTTTTATGTGGGATTTGAGCGCCTCCACACCATGTTAACAGGGGAAAGGTAGAGGGAATGTAGGTCACTTAAGGGGGTGGGGGTCGGGGGGGCAATGCTTTTGTGGCAAGACTCACAGGCTCTTAGAATAGATGGGAGCCGTGAGGGGCTGTGACAAAGCTCGCCTCACTGTGGTGTCAGCCTCTCTTTGCTCCTGTGCTAAGGGTCAATCTCCTCCAGTTGATGAAACTCCTGGGGAGGGGATTTCTAACAATTGAGTTCCTTTTGAAGGATCTGCTTCTCTGTAGATAAAAGCAGTTCCAGGAAAGCCTCCCCTTGCATTTACTGTTTTTTTTCAAGTGCCTTCAACTCAAAACAATCAATATCCCCAAAGCAGACTACTTTGGAGGAACAGTGTGTCTAGAACGCCTTTAAAGTAAAACATGCTTTCTGTTTATAGGTGGAGAAGTGAGGCTCAGAGAAAGCATTACCTCCCCCAAGTCACGTGGCAGAGGTGGGGCTCAAACTGAGTCCAGCTGATTCTGAAGGACATGTACTATCTCCATATAGGCAATAGTCCCTGGGGAGAAAAACTCTTAGAGCAACATGAGTCCATATACTTAGGTCCTCAGGACTAACAGCCCAAACAGCATTCTTGGCTCCTGGGTTGGTAAAGAACTAAAGAGCGTGTTTTCCCATCACAGTTAACATTACTCCTCGTGGTTAAGTACCATATAGGGCAGTGTGGCTGCTGTGATGACTGTTTTCTGCCATTGTGCTGATGTCAGTGTCCTTGCTGGCCATTATAGAGTTCAAGGCAGTGGGCATGCAACATAGACTAGTGTGTCGTCTCTTCTGTCTGCCACCACAGGGGAAATGCCATGCCCATCCATTGGCTGTAGACCAAGGGCGAGACACCTCATGAAAGTGACAGGCACCCTCTACACCATCTTGTAAATTGGATGGATCTGACAAAAATAGCTTCTGGAAAGTGAGCTGAGGACTTGGTTTGTTCAGCAAGAATACCAGATTTTGAGACATTATTGCCTTCATTTGATGCATCCTTTGAGGTATGGGCAAGTAGCCCGGTACAGAATCGCCTTGGGGACAGACAGATTGGGTTTTCATTCCAGCTCTGTCACATGCTATTATGTCATTTTGACCAATGTAACCTCTTAGTTACTTCCTCTGTAAAATGGAGATGAGAATTGCCTACTCCAGGGCTGTCTGGAGCTCTTACACGGGACCACGAAATCTGATGTTCCTCTGGCCACAGTGTTGTCTCAGCATCAAGCACCACATGGAAGTGACCACCTGAAAAGTCGGTGGCAGCAAGGCATGACTTTGATGGGCATTTATTTACTTAACCATGTAGAGTATGTAATGTCTTTCATGCAGTCCGATTTTCCCTGGGAGCGGGGTAGGACAAAGTAGATGGTTGCCTTTCTAATGCACATTCTTTGTCTACCATTTGCTTTCTGCAGGGGGAGTTTGATGGGATCCTGAGAGAGGATGCTGTGGCCGAAGCACTCAGTGAGTTGGGGTGGTCAGGCCCTGGGACGGAGCAGGTCTACCTCAACCTAAATTTATCAGTGAGTATGACAGGGTCATTGTAGGCTGGCAACACGGACAGATCGCATTTGCTTTCTTTGGTACTCACAGCTTTTGTTCTGGCGGCAAACCTCAGGGCCTCGTGTTCAATGGAGATGCATGTGTAAATGTTAGGCTTCAGAGAGCCGCAGCTGTACCAGTATCAGCTCCCCAAATTCCTTTGTTTCCATTTTCTCTGCACTCGCTTTCATCCTAAGAAGTCTATATTATAGTAATCAATGCTTTCTTCAGGAGGATGAGTTTGGATTTGTAAAACCAATCAAAAACTCTGTAAGACTTTTCCCTCTGATTGGCCAGAGCAGAGGTAAACTTCGTATCTGAATCCCAGGGAACCGAGTATTCTGATAATCGATGTTCCTCTCATATGGAGTAGCTTTGAGCTGTCTTTTATTTTCATAAGGATGCCTGCCGTCAAAGCAAAAGAATCCATTGTTATTTTTTCAGTCTTCAAGTTTTCAGTCCTAGTCCCAGAGCAGCACAGGATTGGGCTCAGCTTTGACTGCGTGGGGGTGCAAGAGCTGGCCACCCACACTTCAGCTCCTCTGCTGTTCATACTCCTAGAAAAATAATTTAACTCTTTTGCTTCCATTAAAAAAAAAAAAAGACATCAAGGGGCTGGGGAGCTGGCTCAGCGGGTACAGTGCTTGCTGTGTAATGCGAAGGCTGGGGTTTGGATCCTAGGCATGCTGGCATGGCAGCCCTGTCTAGATGGAAGGGTGAGCGCCAGGTTCATTGAGAGAGGCGGCTTCAGCATAGCAGGTGAGGGGCAATTGAAGAAGACTCCTCCATAGGCTCATGTACCCACACGCATGTGCGCCGGTTGCACACATGTGTACCCACACCTGTACAGATATAATCTCTGCACATACCTTTATTTTAAAGCACATGGAAATTTTCCCACAGCTTCCTGATCTGGCTCACTCCTGGCTGGGCTAATGCATTGCAAAAGTGTTCTGCTGTGGATTTGAACTAGTAAAATACCCAGCAACTCCTGAGGTGTTCTCTTCTGTGATGGCTTCATAGCTTGTCCTTCGAGGTCAGCATACCAAGACCAGCCTTTTCCCTCCCTTCTGTAGAGGTCTCGGGCACTCAGATGTGACAGGATACCCTGTACACACAGCACAGTGTAAGACATTGAGATAGTGTGATTCTAGCAGCCAGTAGAGCCGCGTCAAGGCCCATTGTAACCCATAGTCTACTTATGTATGTAGCGCCATGCCTTAAATTGATCTGCCGAAAAAGCAATCCTTTAAATCTTATTTCAGCCAGAGGGATGGAGCTTAACTTATTTTGCCCCTGACCTCCTTACTGTTGAGATATTACGTGCTGAATTACTTGGCCTCAATAAACTGTCTCACTGAATACGCTTACTGGTTCAGTGATTTCCCCCCCCCTCATATCTTACTTAGGCTACACATAATATTATTATTATACAATTATATATTATATAATTATGTATAATATATAATATGTATTACACAGTAGGATTATATAACATTAATATTGTTATATAATATTATATATAATTATATAATGATTATTATTGTTTATTTGACTTCCTCTAATTACTTGTATACATATCTCCTCCCCTGCCAAAGTCCTACATTCTTTTTTTTTCTTTATTGTTAACAGAAAAATTTACATTTACTCCCCTTGTCCCAGGCCCTCCCGCTCCCCCACTACCCCTCCTCCTCCCTCCCCTGCTTCCAGAAGAGGGGGCAGGGTACCCTGCCCTGTGGGAAGTCCAAGGCCCTCCCGGCCTAAGAAGGTGTGCATCCATATAGGCTAGGTTCCCAAAAAGCCAGTACATGCAGAAGAGAGGTCCCCGTGCCATTATCATTGGTTTAAAGTCCTACATTCTTAAAGGCACACTAAAACTCACTCATCCCCTCCCTGTCTCCTCACTAGGCGCGATGATGCACACAGTTAGACGCTCAGTACTGATCTGTCTCTCGCAGCAGCCTCCCTTAACCAGCCATCACTCCCCAACGTGAAAACTTGCTGTCAAATGGCTCTTTTTTTTTATCAGCCGCCTTTGGCTTTGTTGACTGCCTGCGACAGAATGACATATGCCACCAGTAGAAGTCTTCATCCCGTGGGATCAGATTCCCTCCTAACTCTACCAGAACTTCCCATGACTACTGTTTGATGGCGTGAACTTTGGACAGAGCCTCAGCAGAGTTGGAGACTGCAACTCCCAAGCTGCTCTGCGGCTTCAGGCTTGGCCACACCCCTCTCTGTGTTTTCCCTGGTCCGCTCTGCCGCTGTTGGATCCGCTGGGGATCGCTGTGAAAGAGCTTGCATGGTTACCAGTCTCCTGGTGACCTGTGGCATATTCCTATAACTTCACGTAAATTCTCGGCACTGACTTCACTTTGGCGAGATGAAAACGTGGTCTTTATTGCTGTACTTTATTTCATTTCCGACTGTTCTAAAGGCTCCCGTGAACACTGCTGTCCTTTACCTTTTCATGTGGTGTGTTCTTGCTGCGAACACTAATTTCTTAGGCTAGTGATTTCTTTCTTCTTCTATTGGAGACAGGGTTTGACTGCGCAGCCCTCGTCAGCCTCAGACTCACAGAGATTCACTTGCCTCTACCTTGATTAAAAGCATGTGCTGCCATGCCCAACTGACTAGTATTTCTTTGGAAGGAATACTTTTTTTTTTTTGGTTGGGTTTTGAGATCTCACTAGTAGCAGGCCTTAGAGTTTATTCTCTTGCTTCTGTGCTTCGGAAGAAACTCTGGCTTTCTCTCCGCCGGCGTTGTTTCTAGCTGTTGCGGGAAGGCTCCCATGAACGCGGTAAAAGCCATATTAAAGCCTTTCCCTTTTCCTTCCTCTCAGCACTGCGATTTAATCGACGTCAGCATTCTGCGTGATTATGTTCACCTACAGAAGTTGAATCTTTCAGCGAACAAAATCGAAGGTACATGATTGTCAGTCAAGAGGATTGATCACTGAAGTAGTACGAAAATTTACCATCTACAGAATTTAATGTGGTTTAATAATACTGAGCTTGGTAAAAGTGATTTGTAGATTATTTTACATATTGAGATAGGCCTTCAGTGTTTTGACGCAGTTGGGGTGCACGCAGGGAGCCCCTCAGGAATTGGTATCCCTTCAGTCCCCGCAGAATGTTTGATGACACCCTTTTCTTCAGCTAGCTATTTAGCTCAGATGAATTAGCTACCCCACCCTCTCATGGACATTTTATTTAGCTTTTACACTTCCGTTTCATCCTGGCTAGCTCCTGTTATCGGTTAAGCCCCAGGGCTTCATGTTTTGACCACACCATCTGACTGTGTTTGCCATGACACCTTCCTTCTCCACACTTAATGAACATAGTTCTGAAATCGTCATGTTTTCTTTAAAGCCTGGTCCTTGTTTGGATTTTCAGATCTCATTTGACACTGTATGTAACACTATATATCTTTTCCTTTAGACTTCTAGAGACACAAGCAAATACTTATTTCTGATCTTCTTTCTCCACTGTCTTTCTGCTTGTTGCTTTCACCTGCCTTAGAGAAGGCCTCATTGCTGCTGTTAATGGTCTCTCAATTTCATTTTCCAGTTCCTCTCATCTGACTCTAATAATTAAAGTCCAGCCCTTGAGAGCAGACAAGCATTAGATCCTACTCCAAATACCACTGTTGGAGAGACTGTTACATTGTTTTCCAAACCCATTTTAGAAAATAGCAAACACGGCAGAGAAAATTTTGGAATGCATACTGAGCAGTAATAGCTGGGGTCCAGTCTTGTTCTCTCTGCATCCCTGTCCTGTCCCTCTTCCTCCAAGTTACTTAAAGCAAGGTTCAGATGTGTGGTGACCCAACCGCCAGGAAGGCATTTTAGCTGTTGCAGTTAGGACTGCTCTGCCTATCCCACCACTACAAGACTGACTGTGCTCTGCCCATCCCACAACTACAAGGCTGATTGTGCTCTGCCCACTCCACACCTGCTAGGCTGATTGTGCTCTGCCCACTCCACACCTGCTAGGCTGATTGTGCTCTGCCCACCCCACCCCTGCAAGGCTGATTGTGCTCGGGCCCACCCCACCTCTTCAAGGCTGATTGTGCTCTGCCCACCCACCCCTGCAAGGTTGATTGTGCTCTGCCCACCCCACACCTGCAAGGCTGATTGTGCTCTGCCCACCCCCACACCTGCAAGGCTGATTGTGCTCGGGGCCCATCCCACACCTGCAAGGCTGATTGTGCTCTGCCCACCCACCCCTGCAAGGCTGATTGTGCTCTGCCCACCCCACCCCTGCAAGGCTGATTGTGCTCTGCCCACCCCACCCCTTCAAGACTGATTGTGCTCTGCCCACCCCACCCCTACAAGGCTGATTGTGCTCTGCCCACCCCACCTCTTCAAGACTGATTGTGCTCTGCCCACCCCACCCCTGCAAGGCTGATTGTGCTCTGTTCACCCCAGTCTCTGAGATTGATATTTTACTTTTACTGAATAAGAAATTGCAGCCTCATGGAAGGCTCTGATGATGTTCAATGCCAATAGCAAGAAGAGACCTAGCTTCATAGCCTGCCACTCAAGGCACTCTCTATGTAGACCACAGCTCCTTGATTCTTTATGACCCTCCTTATTGTATGTATTTTTATGGCAGTATGTTTTTCTTTGGGGGAATGTCAGCTTTACGGGGGTTCTGAGGTAGACCACATTTCAATTTTCAGCAGAATTGCGTGTGTGTAGCGGGGGCTGTTAGCACATAGGTGGCTGAATCCCACCCTCAGAGTTTCTGACTCAGTAGAACTGGGCTAAGGGCTGGTTTGCAGTAAGCAAGGGTAAGGCTGATGCTGCTGGTCCAGAACCATTAGTGTAGCCATAAGGTGCTCCTGCCATCTGGTGGACGAAGCGGTTACTGCACCAAGAAGTGACTGCATGGAAGTTAGCACTGTCATAGTGATTTTAAAGCCCCAGCTAAGAGGTGTTGTTACCATCTCATTTTATCGATCTAAATATTGGCTGATGCCTCTCCTTTAAAACAAATACCCATGCTATTGGCATTAAAGACGGACCCCAGCAGGAGTTCAGGGGCTCCGTGGAGACGGATAGAATTGAGAGCCCTTCTAACAGACATGCAGCCGAGTGCAGAATGGACAGATGCAGGCTCATAGGTATAGACTGCTAAGCATCTGATGTCCCATAGGTTCCATCCCATGGCAGCCTGCCTTGACTGACCCATTGATTTCTACCGGAATGGCAATATTCTAACGCATCCCTCTTTCAGAGATGTTCACGGCTAGGATATCGTTTAATCCGGAGACCTGAAGTAGACGTTGGTGGGAATTATCTGGCTTCAGAGAGCCTTGCTCTGACTTACCAATTACTTTTCTGTTTCTGTGTTAGAATTCTAAGACAAAGGCGATCTAGAAGAAAGGGTTTATTTGGGCTTATGGCTCCAGAGGACTAGAGCCCATAATGGTGACAGCATGGTAGCAGGTAGCAGGTAGCAGGCATGGTGACTACAGCTGGAAGCTAAGAAGAGAGAGCTCAAACAGGAAGCAGAGTGAACTGGGAACGGTGTGTGGCTTTTAAAACCCCAAAGCCTGACATATTTCCTACAACAAGCCATACCTCCTAAGCCCACCCAAACACTGCCACCAGCAAGCATCCAAATGCCCAAGACGACATCCAAACTATCACCAGATGCAAGATGGCACAGCCACCTCACGCTCTCTGCCAGCCCGGCTCAAGACACAGCTGGTGTGCCCCCCCTCCCACTCCGCACTTGTCTGTACCACATGCATGGTCTCACTTTGCCTGTGATTGGCATGGCTGTCCTGGTTCTCTGTGTCCTCCAGAATGAGCGAGAAAGGGGGCGCTACCACCAAACCCCTTACAAGTGCTGAAAGGAACCACTTACAGCAAGAAGGCTGGAGAACCCCTGCTACGTGGGGCCTTTCATTCCGGTGCCCAGTGCGCATCTCCTGTGGAGAGAGGGGGACAATGGCAAACGCTGAGCCACAGTCACAGTTCGCATGGGGTTCCCTGTGTGGCCTCCACTAGCACCAAGTCTGGGGATATCTGCTCAGGATAAAGTGCAGAACTCAGATGCAATTTGAGCCGATGCAGAGTGAAAGCACAGTAACAGGAAAGGGCTCTAAACCACCTCAAATAATTAGTGGGATTTAGGATTAAGTCCAACTAAAACAAAATTGAATTAGCAACAGAGTTTCCCTAATTGTGTTATTTTCAGTCTTCTGAAAAGGCCTAATTCAGTTATTTAGGAGCTAATTACCAAGAGGAGCATCTAACGCTTTAGCTTCGCATCCTTTTCTGTAAAGCTGGTACTGTTTGAAGCCCTTTGGGTTAGCAAATTATGGGAAAATGAGTGGGTGTGCAAGAGGCCTCAGCCATAGCTTACTCAGACATCCCAGAAATAGAGGAGGTGGAAGAAGTGGGCAGGGCCTGGGGAGGAAGGAGAAGTTACTGCCTTATGGAGGGTTTTACACATCACTTATTTTTATTAATTTGACTCAGCTGAAATATTTGAGATGTGCTTGCAATGGGCATGATTCAAAGTTATTCTAATTTGGGCCAGGTGTGGTAGCGCCTTTAATCCCAACACTTGGGAGTCAGAAGCTGGTGAATCTAAGTTCTAGACCAGCCTGGCCTAAATAGTGAATGCCAGGCCAACCAGGACCGAACAATGCGATCGTGTCTGGAAAAAAAAATGTATGTTCAGATATAACGTGCTTAATGACTTTTTCTAGTATCTTGTTGATTCACCTTTTCTACTCCCAGATTTGTCTTGTGTGAGCTGCATGCCGTATCTTCTGGAACTAAATGCTTCTCAGAACAGGCTGACTACCTTCTTCAATTTCAAGCCACCCAAAAATCTCAAGGTATACTTATCAATACTCTAATAACCTACGGTAAGGGCTTGCCACTTAAACAAGCAAGAGAGAACAAATGGAGAGGAGTCAAGGGGATAGCTTACAGTGTGAGTCAAGGGGATAGCTTACAGTGTGAGTCAGGGGGATAGCTTACAGTGCGGGTGTCTGAACTGAAATACAGACAAGTGTGTCACCGAGATGCTCCGTCAGCATATGGTCCTTGAGAGATCTTTGCTGAAACCTCACATTCAAGGAACCAGCTTCCTTCTGTCCTCTTCGCCATATTTATGTCATTTTCTTAGGTTAAGAAGAAGATTTTAATTGATTATTATTTCTTTGGGTTGGGGTGGTAGGTCTTTCTGTGCAGCCCAGGCTGGCCTCAAACTCCTGCCCTTCCTGCTTTTGCCTCCTGAGTGCTGCAGGTCCAGACATGTGCTGCCACACACAGCTCCTTCGCCCTTGCAGTAGTGGCTCTTGGGTCTCTTTTGTTATAGCAGCGTGGTTCTACCTGAAAAAGTGGTAAAGCATTTCCTGGGTGCAAACTTTGTCCTCTTCCTTATCCAACCTATGCTTTTTAAGAAACTAGTACTTTTATTATTTAATTACCTGGCTCTGCCCAGATGGTAATTATGCCTGAGTGGTGCAGTCTCTTTCAGTGCTCCTGTCTGGAAGCTTTTGTCCCTCTTAGTGTCCGCCAACAGCATGGCACAGGCAGGAGCAGCCCAGGTAGCCCCCCTCTGCTGCTCCTGCAAGCCTTGTGTCTCTGACCCTTGTGTAGCCTGGGAAGCTGGACCTCCACAGTCTTTGGCAGTAGCTGGCAGCATCCAGTAAGGCCTGGATAGCAGGATTCCTTCCAGCCTTTGACAGTGACTCGTGTTAGAGTCCCAGGGCCTTCAGCATCTGACTCTGGACCGTGAAGACTCAGCAGCACTCTGGAATTCTTCAGTGACAGTGGCCAGAATCTCCCCTCTCTGGCTCGTAGAGCCTCCTTCAACCCCAGCACATCGTCTCCTCTAGTTTCTCTGCCACCCTATGCCTGCTCTTGTCATTCTCTCAACCTGCCCAGCCGCCTCTTCTTCAGCTATCAAGGAGCCACCTCTTGTAACTTTGCTTGTTAGCTGTGCAGCTGTTGCGACTGCTGTCACTTTGATGCCCCAGCCATCACTGCCACGCCACTCCTCTGCCCTTGCTTTCTCCGTGTCTCCAGCTCACCCCACGCTACTTCAGTAGGCCATCCCAGTGGTGCCTGCTGCTGGGAAAACAATGGTGTGAGCATTGGTAAAGTCTCTCAGGCAGCTTGCCCTGGGAACCTGAACCTGGGCTTATAAGCAGAGAAGGCGTGTTGGGCCAATCAGGGCTCATCTTGCATGTAAATGAAGGCTTGGGTTTGTACCGGTAAACAGCCTTTCTACTTTCCCACCAGTTAGAGCAGCCTCCCAGCTAGGTCATAAGGGACGTGGGCCCCCTGGTTCACAGAAACTGTGTGCCCCCAAAAAAGTCTGATGCAAAAGTGAAACAGCCCTGGTGGAGGCTGTGCCTTCAGGACCTGGAGCATCCAGTTGTGATTGTTAGGTAGTTTTTGCAAGGCTTCTTTGGGATGCTCACAATGACGGCGCTGGCATAGGTGTGGACTGGTCCTTTAGATGGCTTGCTCCGTTCCTTTCCAGGCTTTGTCAGCTCATGTCTTACTGACTATGTAATCTCCGTCCCACCCCTATTATGTTTGTAACTGCCTTGACCAGTTGTCTGCTCCTGCCTTACAGTTTCTTTTAGGACTTAGTGTAGGGAAGTATCATCTTAGTAAGTTTGGGGGAGTGCAGTCACTGTTTTAAGGGGCACAAGAGGAACAGTGTTTATTCAGCATCTTCTCGACCGCCTTTTGGAATGAGGTTGCAGCACCCTCATCAAGTGCCCAAGATAGTGTTCCAAAACCTTGAGTTTTCTTACTTTTTTTTTAAAAAAAGATTTTTCCCCAGTAGATGAATTAAGTAAAGCTCTTTATTTAATTAGTTTTATTTATTTATTTATTTATTTATTTATTTATTTATTTAGTCTCATTCTAGAATAGGGTCAACAGTTGTTGCTGAAAATACCTGTCTAAATGATTTTGAGAAAGGATATTGTGGTAGTCTGAATGTGGTTGGCCCCCATAATCTCATAGGGAGTGGCACTATTGGCAGGTGTGGCTTTGTTGGAGTGGATATGACCTTATTGGAGGAAGTGTGTCACTGAGGGGTGTGGGCTTTGAGGATTCCACCCAGTGTCTCAGTGACACACACAGTGACTTCGGGTTGCCTTGCCTGATGTAGCGCTCTTAGCTCCAGCCCTGCTGCAGGCCGCCGTGCTCCCCTTCGTGACGATAATGGGCTGAACCTCTGAAACTAAGTGAGCCACCCTCAGGTAAATGCTTTCTTTATAAGAGTTGCAGTGGTCATGGTGTCTCTTTACAGCAATAAAAAGCCCCAAACTAAGACAGATGCAACTGAAGCCGTGCAGCCTGAGGAGGGGAGGCATGGGAGACTCTCTGGAGAACAGAAGGATAGGATGCGCACCTGAATGAAGCACGTGTGGTCTACTGGGCGTCAGAAGAAATAGGAAGCATGGTGATATGGGTAAAACTGAAGTAAATTCTGAAGGAAGATCAGGAGATTTAAAATAACCGCTGAACACGTGAGAGTCAGTGGGGCGTGGTGGCACACACCTTTAATCCCAGCAGATCTCTGCAGGTTTGCAGCCAGCCTCATCTATAAGAATTTCAGGCCAGCCTGGGCTACACAGTGAATGAGACCATGGAGGGGAAGGAAGGGGTGCAAAGGGAGGATCCATCCTTGTGGGCTGCAAAGAAGACTTATTTCTTTGGTGATGACAGTAGTATCCCAGCGAGCAAAGGCAGAGAGAGATGCCTGGTTTGGCTGCAGTGCACCTACAGCCATCAGTGCTAAGTCTACATCCAGAAACCTGTCTTCTGTTTTTGCTCTTAAACACAGGCAAGCCTGAAAGAGAGCAACGTGTAACATATGTTCTCCTTTTGTCACCAGAAGGTGGATTTTTCCTCCAACCAAATTTTGGAAATGTGTGACCTGTCGGCATACCACACTCTGACTCAACTCATCTTGGACAGTATCCTTTTATGCCAGAAGGGGAGGCTGTGGGAACTTGCTCCATTAGACAGGGTGTTACAGTCTACACGGAGTGGTACCAGATAAGTGATTGCCCTGAAGTGTGTGGCTCATGTAACTGAATAAGAACATGGAAAGAGATTTGCTTACCAAGGACCCGTTCTACAGTCCAAAGCTTGCCATGGCCTTCTGACCCCAGCAAGCAGAGAAGGACATGAATGTTAAGCTTGTTCTTGATTATAGACCTAGAGAAGTTCTGTTAAATGCACATGTATCTTCAAATTTACTTAAACTTTTGCCTTATTTTATACAAATTCAGAGTCTGAAAAATCTAGATTTATCATGAGGAAGATTGGTAGTTATCTTACTGAGGAGTTCACATTGCTGCCTTTAAATAAAGCAAGCCATTATAGTATGTTATTTATTTATTCTGTTGGGGGGAATCAAACCTGGGATCTCACACATGCTTGGTAAGTGCTCTACCCCAGATCCCATACCTCCAGCTAAAATGTATTTAAATAAAACAAAAGAAAAGCCCAGTTTTTGATTGCCTTTGGGAACATACATGTATGCGTTGCATGAACCACTCTCCCATGCAAGCAGAATGCCGACTTCCACTCGTGGAGCCTAAGCCTAAAAGGTTAACTGAAGATCTTTGTGTCTAATGAGCTTGGATCTCGTCTTTACACCAGAGACTGGTGTTCTCTGGGTAATAAGCGAGCGGGGCCCTCTGTTGTTCAGCAAGCATCTTTCTCCCCCCTTGAGAATTTGGGGAGCAGAACGGCACATGGGTTGACTGCCCCTGAGTGTCTCATTCCAGGGATGAGGCAGCTGCCTGTTTGTAGTAAGTCTGAGGTTGCAGAGGTGGTGATCCGGGAGGTGGACTTTGTAGAGAAAGTCTCTACTCATGAGGAATGCTCAAACTCATCCTCACTCCCTTTCACACTCAATGAAAATAAGCAGCGAGTTATTTTGTTAGAAGGTGCTCGTGAGTCGCCCAACAGGGGATCAGATAAATGACTTCAATGAAATGTTTCCATGGCAGATCAGAGGCACACGCGTGCGCAGCACCCTTCCTATAGAACCTTGGCTTTATGCTTGACCATCGTGTGGAATGAATGTTCAGAGACACAGGGGAAGAGAGAGAGAGAGAGAGAGAGAGAGAGAGAACTCAGAAGCCACCTGACTTGGAAATCCACTACCTCTGACCCTGTGGGGAGTGCTACCCAGAGGGACCAGCATAGCATAGCCTGGAACTTTTAGAAATCTAGATCCTTGGGTTCTGCCCAAGGCCTATTTGAACCACGTATCTGGACAATTGGAGTGTAGGTTAAAGCTAAGAAACTGGCTATATCCTAAAGCCCTGCCTGTCAGAGGGCTCGGCACTCAGAGGCCCTGCCTGTGCTTCAGGGTACCCGGAGAACAGAACGGAGCTGGATATGGAGAACTTCCGCTCTGGAAAGATACTTCAGTGTGCAGCCCGAATTGCCAACGAAAACAACTCTCACGTATTTGTAGACTCAAAATATGGGATTTCGTTTAAAACATTGCTTATCATGAGGGTTTTACATTTTTTAAAATAAATTTAGCTTTCCATGTACAAAAGTAAAATATTAGAACTTTGTGACTGTCAAATAATGTAGTGATAGGAAGAATTAGGTTTTCTTTTTTAAATGTTGATGTTAGATGTAGCAGTTAGTCTTCTCACTGACATAGAGAGTAATTATATCAAGACTTACAGAAATCCAGAGTGTGGGCATATAGGGTATATGATAGCATCTTTCCTGTATTTGCAGAGGCAAATAGCCAAAACAAACTGCTCTTCTTGAGTTATTAATGAAACAAAATTACAAGTAGTGTAGTATCAGAAACTTTACAATTATAATTAACACTAACAGAGTCAGGAAAATATTTTTTTTCCAAAATAAAACCTCAAGTGATATATAAAATTTAATGAAATCCAATACTCTTTAATTTTTATTACATTTTATTATTTATTTTGTATGCATGCATGTTGGTGGGTGCACACAGCGTGTGTCCACACGGAGGTCAGAGGACAACTTTTGGGAGTTAGTTCTCTCTTTCCACAGTGTGGGTCTCAGGGATCCAACTCAGGCCACCAAGCTTGGTGCCAGGTGCCTTTAGGCATCTTCCCAGCTCCCGAATCCAGTACCTTTTTACAGTGCAACTCAGGAAACTAAAGCGTTTTCCCTGAGTATGTTCTCTACACAAGTATTTTAAGCACTCGAATCTAAAATTATCAGCTGCTGGGGAGCACATGGAATGAGAGGATCTCTTTGGAACTTGTCTGTGCTTGTGACATGGGCTCAACTATGTTGAGAAGACAGCCTTAAGTTCCGTTATAAAGGTGAGTGTCTACACTCTCTATGACCTGGCGCTTCCGACTCCTACAGGAAGTCACATGTGCCAGGAGGCTTGCAGAGGGATGCTTTATTGTGGTGTTGGCTGTAATGACAAAGAAATGGAAACACACCAATTGTTCCTCAGTAGGAGATGTAAATAAGTTACGCTATTATCAGGTCATAGCAAATGATACAGGAGTGAAGATGGCTGAGGTAAACCAATGGGTTGCGGCAGAGATGAATACATAAGGTTTTTTAAGTCTTTATTTTATGTTTGTGAATGGTCTGCCTGCATTATGTGTGTATGTGTACTTCATGCATGCCTGGTGCCTGGGGAGGTCAGAAAAGGGACTAAGATCCTCTGGAACTAGAGTAACAGATGTTCGTGAGCCTCCGTGTGAGTGCTGGGAATTGAACCTGCGTCCTCTGAAGAACAACTTCTTTTAATCCATGAGCCATCTCTCCATCCCAGAGATGAATTTTAATAAAAGTAAATATAACCTAGGTATAAAGGGGAAAGAGACAATTCAGTATAGTATGTATTTCTGAGAGGCAGACACAGAACAGGAGGGGTGTGTGTGTATGTGTGTGTGTGTGTGTGTGTGTGTGTGTGTGTGTGCGCGCACATGTACGTGTGTGTATGTGTTAGAACTGAAGCTCAGAATCTCATGCATCTAGGCCACTGTTTTACAACAGAGCCAAACTCCTAGCTCCCTTATATAGATTAAGAGTCGGTTCTATCCAAGAATTGAAAACTGAATTTCTTTTTGTTTATTTTTATTTATATGTATGTGTGTACATGCACGAATGCATGTGCATCCACGCATGCTTGCTTTTCTGTATGTGTACACATGTGCAGTTTCACAGGGGCCAGAAGAGGGTGTTGTGTGCCCCAGAACTGGAATTACAGGCAGCTGTGAGCGGCCCAATGTGGGTGCTAGGAGCCCAACTCAGGTCCTTTGCAAGAGCAGTACACATTCTTAACCGTTGAGCCATCTCTCCAGTCCCAAGCTATGAAAAGTCTTAATTGAGTCTTTTGAAAATAAACCAATTATGCTTGTAATATAAAGTGATTATAGTAGATTATATTAATATCTTGAACTACATTGTTAACTATAAGGATTATAGATTATCATATTAGATTATTTTATCCTTACCTGTGTAGATAATTGATGATTACTTGATAATCATCCTAAATTACAAGGTGAGAAATTTAGTCAAGGTTAAGTAGATTTGCTTATTATTAAGTAAAGATGTAGTTTATTCTCTACCTTACAAGTATTGATGGGTCGTTAATAAATTAAAACCATGATTCGTGGAATTTTAGAGGCCATCCAACGCTCACTATGTATTTTATAGTAAAGGAGCTGGAGACCCAGGGAAGGTCAACACCTTGTTTTCGCTATCTGGAAAACCACTGCCTGAAGTTACCATTCTGAATCTTACTAGTTTGCCCACGCTATGATCCACTGAGTTATTACTGCTTTAATAGCACTGCTGTTTAAGCTATATGCATATTTCATTTCCCCTTAACACTCACTCCTGTGGCAGAGACCACCTTTTAAGGTGGTAGAGATCTCTCAGGATTGGCTGTGGTTAAAGCCGTCATCATGACTCTCCACTAAGAGAATCCTGATGGATTTCAGCCTCATTTCTCGGTTACTGTTTTCTGTACACCCAAACCGTATTTTATGATTGTAGACAAATGAATAAGAGCAAATGCTGAACTGGTGAATAATTCACGCCAAGCATTTATGAACTGCTGACAGCATTGTCGGAATGTAAAAATATATTCTTGGGTTCCCCAGGCCCCAGTCATAAAGTTATGCTTAAGTGCCACAGGGTTCCTTCACTTGGCTTCCATAGCAATCTAAAATCCCACTGTCAATGATTTATTCACAAAAATGGTAAAACTTCAGAGCTGGAAAGCAACGTGGCGGTTGCGAGTTCTTGGAGGCTCTCTCCTGATAGCCCTCCTTTAATATTATAATGCCCCTAAGAGGATTAATCCAGTAAGCTAATTCATCGAAATAGTTCAGTGATTTATCAGATTGTATTTCTTCTTATCAGAAACTCCCCAGACCTCAGGAAGAGTGTGAAATAATAATGTTAGGAGGAAGAGCAAGAAGCCCTCCATGAAGGATCTTAAAATAAGACAGGAGATTAGAGGGTTGAAGGTATTCTGGCTGGGAAGTGTGGCTAGCTGGGAACAGAGAGCTGCTCACAGCCACGCGTACTGATTGTAATCAGCACCGCAGTGACGCTCTGCTGGAATAAGCAGGGGGAGAAGCACCACGTAAAGGGTGTGGTCATTCCTGGGACTCCTCGGATGTCCGAGCCATGGATGAGATAGATGCTATGTCACATGCTGTTACGACATGCTGTTGGGAATAATAACAAGGAAAAAGCTGTGTGACTTCCACACAGTTGTATGTTTTTTGCATCAAGCGTTTTCATCATGTGGTTGATTGGCTGAATAAAAGGGTGTAGAATCTATGCAAATGCAGGTCCAGCGTAACTGGAGATTTCTCTCCCACCTGCCAGCTTCCAAATAACCACTCTGAGGCTTTCTATTAACTATAATGGCTTGGCCAACGGCTCATTCTTCTTACTGGCTAGCTCTACATATTTTACCATGAAACTTGTGGCTTGTTACCTCACATCTTGCTTCTCTGGCAGCTGCTGGTGTCTTCCAGACTCCACCTTCTTTTTCCCTTTCCCTTTGCTTAGATTTCCCACCTGGCTCTATTCGGCCTCGCTGTTGGCCAGCCGGTATATCCTTTACTTATGAGCCTAAGTAACTTATGGTGCCTGAAAGTCCTTCAGTGCTAAGGGGATTGAGACTTGGGAGGTGGGAGGAGATGGTAGGGAATGAGCAGTGTTCTCCACAGGGATGCTGGTTGAACTCAGTCTTTGCAGAACCCCTTGAGCAGCCACAGCGGGATCTGCTGGAGCCGGGCCGGGCCGTGGTTGCAAGGAGGCACCGTGTTTCTCCTTTCTCTCCTTCCAGTTCTCATTTCAGAAAACTTGACACATAGCAGTGACAGGGAGAGAGGAAGCTGGAGGCACCAGGGGAGTTGAGGCAGCCTCTGGGGTCTCCAAAATAAGCTTTTCCAATCTCTGATGTCACTGTCATGGCCTGGACTCCTCGCCCTTGCCTGCTTCTAGGAGACTGCTTCTGGCAGCCGCCCACTGCATCCGTTCACTCTGCTGTGATTCAGAGCTTCTTCCTCTGGTTGGGATAGAGCTTCCAGGGCACTGCTGTTTCTGTTAAACAGGGCTTATACACTTTGTTCTCTCTGACACCGAGCAGATGGCTATTTGAAGTTTTCATGGCTTAGTTTTTGTTGCCAAAGATTGCTTGCTGCAAAGATATTTCATACACAGCTGTGTGAGATAATTTAATCTCTCATTTCCTATATTTCATGTGCATCTTTCATGATAGCCCATATCTACAAAGAGCTGGCCTTCATCGGTTTCCAAACCCATCGTTTAGCCAGCGCAGAGAAAATAGGGTCTGAAAGACAGTGTTTTGAGTAAGTATCTGTTGGTATGGTTGTTTTGGCAGAGACCCTACTCATAGGAGATTTGAAATGGCATATTGACCACCACAAAACTGTGCTTCTGCCCATTGCTGGAATCTGGAACCAGCAAGAGAAGCCTAGAAATTTCTGCTACATTTGGTAACATTAGCCGATTTTCTTATTTATCGCTAGCCTTAGTCCAGCTCTTTTTGGATTCAGTCCCAGCCTTAATTCATCCATTTCCATGCTACAAGTTACAGAATGTGACGCTTGGCCCATGTGTTTGTAATGTAGTGATGATATGAGAATCTTAAGAGTTTTGAAGAATAGCTCGTTCACACCCTTTTAAAAACAAGTTCTCAGACAATTCCATGCATGTATATCACATTTTCTGGTTATTCTTATCCCCACCTTCTCTCATTTCCATTTCACTCCTGTCAGTACCCTCTCTCCCCAACATGCCCCTTCTTGACATTCATGTCTTTTTGTTTTATGACTCACTTAGTTTAGCAGGGCTGTCTGTGTGGTCATGGGCTTAAAACTACGCACTGGAGCCAGTGAGTACACAATTCACTGGAAAGAATTCAACCCCCGAAATATATCAGTAGCCAACAGTTTAAGAGAGAGGGGAAGGGCTCCATGAGCCCCTTCTTCACCTTGACAGTTGACAAGGCCAGTCTTACGCAGCCCAGTGCAGGCTCAAAGAGCTACCGTGAGATCACGGTTGTAATGGCTGTGTTATGGTCTGAAGACAATCCTGCAGCCCTTCCCCTGTCTTCCAGCCCTCACTTTTCTACCTTTCCTCCGTGACACTTACCAAGTCCCAGAGGGGTGGTGTAAACATCCTTTCCAGGACTGCACACCCAACCGTCGCTGACTTTCAGCACCACGAGCAGTGCGAGGCTCCGTGTTCACCGTCATTCCCTGCAGAGAGGAACTTCCCTCACTAAGACTAAAAGTTGTGTTTGTTTATGGGCATAAATGTGAACATTTTGTTTTTTTTAATTTTTAATTGCTTTTATTTTCATGCATCCATGAGCTTATAGAATAATTGTAAATGAAGTACAACCCATATATAAAACACAAGGCAGACTGTGGACAGGAAAAGATGTCTCATCAGTCTAGAGCATTTAATTGTTTCCGATACATGATGGACCAGAGTTTTCACAACCTACTTTACATCTTTAATGTAATGAAAGACATTATCTTTCATTGGAATCACCCCAATTGACAGAGTAATGCCTTTGAAGTCAAGGGACCAATTCAGAGTCCCATATTCCAGCTCTGTTCTCATTCTTTCTCCTTAACTGGTTTTTCTTTTTCAACCTGTTTGTGTATTCTATGGGTTTCCACACGTTTCTTTTATTTTTTTATTGTTAAAAGAAAAATTTACATTTACTCCCCTTGTCCCAGGCCCTCCTGCTCCCCCACTACCCCACCACCCTCCCCCTGCTTCCTTAAGATGGGGCA
>JAQHUG010000069.1:409136-491952 GCA_028555095.1 Dicrostonyx torquatus | reverse complement strand
GCTTATGTGGAATGCCCTCTAGCAAACTTTCTGGGGCAGTTCTTAGAATCTGACTTTTTGAAAACACCACCATTTGTAAACATTTGATGTTTCTTAGTCACAGTGTTTTAAAGGTTCAAACTGTCATCATGCGTGTGTAATTTTCTGAAGTTGTGTTCACACAACATTTTCTATAGAAAGAAAGTGTTCATAAAATTCAAAATGTCCAAGCAAGAAGAGACAAGGGAATACCCACAGGTTGATGTCTCCTCTTGCTTACATTCAGAAATTCAGACTGTTGGTGGGAGAGGCATGGGGAAGATGCTGCTAAAAAGGATACAAAGCTTCAGCTAGAGGCTAGGCAGAGGGATGCATTCCAAGATCTATTTAGTACCACCAACTGGAGTTAACAATATATAGGGATGTGTTTTGGTGTGTGTGTTGGGGGGTAGATGTTAGCCTAAGGGTGTCAGGTAGCCTAAGCTGGCCTTGAACTTGCTATGTAACCAAAACTAGCCTTGAACATTGGTCCTCCTTCCTCTACCTTTAAAGTGCTAGAATTTAGACTTGAGCCACCACTAGTTAGCAATAGTGCTCTTGAAAAATGTTGAGAATGAGTTTTTAATGTTTTTAACACAAAAATGATAGCCTTTAGGAAATAATACATTATTAGCTATATTTAGCCTTTCTACAATGTGTGTATATATCATGTTGAACATGTTAATTATAAATATATACAGTTGTATCTGTAATCTAATAAATGTAAATGCCACAAGAAAGGCTTGACCATAAAAATTAAGCAAAAAGAACAGACATAGAAATGATTCCTTATATACTGCTGTAGCTACAGTGTCTCTTCAATGGGTTGGGAAATGACTTTGTTTGCTTATCTGGCTTAATGTACCCTTTACTTTCAAAATTATATTCATATTCTCTCTCTCTCTCTTACCCCAAATTAATTAATTTAGTCAGTTCTCCCTCCCTGCCTTTTTTCTTTATTCCCTTTTTTTTTCATTCTTCCTTGCACAGTACTGGGGTCTCTCATTTGGTGCTCACAAGCCCTATGACTAAGCTATATTCCAAGGAACTTTTTCCCACCAAGCTTGCATTCTTCATTAGGCTGTAAACAAATCAACAGAAGTCAGTTACTACAGTCTAAGAATAAACACAGTTGTAATCTTAGACAAGACAGTTGATCTTCACCTCACTTGATCTGTGACCTGAGTTGATTTAGTGACTTCTTACAAGGTAAATGATTCTGTTAGATGATGTTGGTCCATGTATCTTGTGTTGCAGGAAGACAGTACAATTTCTGTTCCAAATGACTTTAGTGTCCTTTTTATGAATTGCTGTTGAGAATTGACATAAGAAATATTTTGTGCTCAAAATGGTTCTCATATTTATATAGGAGATGTTGAAAAGGTAGAACAAGCTCATTAAATGCCAACTCAGTACATCTAAGAATATAAGAGAAGTAACAGCAATGGTAATAAAACAATTATAGTAGATGAGAACCTAGGGCCTTGCCTTCAGAAATGGGTGTGGGGTTAGACTTGAGAACCCAAGTTGTGGACGGAGGCTGGGCTTTTGTTTCCCAGTTGCTCAGACCTGGATAACCACACAGAAACTATATTAATTACACCACTGTTTGGCCTCTTAGCTCAGGCTTATTATAACTAACTCTTACAATTTAAATTATGTTCTACACGTGGCTTGGTACCTTTTCTCAGTGAGGCATTCTCATCTTGCTTCCCCTGCATCTGGCTGGTGACTGCATCTCTGCCTTTCCTCTTCCCATAATTCTCTTAGTCTGATTGCCCTGCCTATACTTCCCTCCTGGCTACTGGCCAATCAGCATTTCATTAAACCAATACGAGTGACAAATTTTTACAGTGTACAAGAGCATTATCCCACAGCAACAAGGCTTGGATGTGCCATGGGTATAAAGTTACTAGCACTAATAAAAGGAATAAAGGAACAGGAAATGTTAACTTTAATAATATACATTATTTAACGAGGTATCTCTGAAATGCAGTTTTAGCACATAATTTACATGTGAAATTATTATTGAGCTATTTTGTTTCCTACTGTTTTATACTGGACTTTTGGCACTGGGTGTTTATGTTATAGTTGGGAGTACATCTCACTTCGTTTAGCCAGAATGCGGGTCTAGAGTCACCCCCCACAGAGTGTATCTCTCTCTTGCTTTTCAAGTCACTTTCCAAACTACACTGGAAAAGGGTGAAAGAAAAAGAGGTATGTTCAAATGAAGAAAGGCGTTTATAATTTCCTAATGCTAGAGACTCCGTTCTGTAAAAAGGTGGACACATGCCCTACAGGGCACTCCTTTGGCAAATCAGTCTTTGACAGTAACATAATTCCCTGGTCCCCCACTGGGCATGGTGGGAGTAACCTGCAATCCTTTGAAATGTTATTTGAGCCATCTGACAAGTCCCGAAGGGGTTTTTATAGGATGGTTGAGAATTTTTTGATTCAGGGGTGGAAAATATATTTGTAAAGGGAGCACCACATAGGTATGCTGCTTCCTTTATGATTCAGGGCGATGTGAGGACTGTTTTCTTGGTAGCCATTTCTTCAGTGTTATTCTGTGTGTACCCATGTACATGACTGCCCTTTGCCAGTGTTTGCTGTCTGCTGATTAGGGGGCCCCGGCCATCTTCCACTCTGAGGTCTCCCTGTGACATTCTAAATCATGGCTAGTGCTTAAAGCTGACCCAAACGTTCAACGCCACCACAGCCTCCTCACTTTCCCAGCTGTGGGATACTTGTCAGGGCTAACTCAGGGAACGCTAGGCTACTTCTGAATCTTGGTGCTATACCTCCGAGTTTCTTCTGTGTGTCAGGAGGCCGTTGTTTTCAAGACAAAGTTTGTCTGTGTAGCCCTGGCTGTTCTGGAACTTGCCTTGTAGGACCAGCTTGCCTCAAGCTCACAGATTCACCTGCCTCTGGGATTAAAGGTGTGCACCACGAAGCCCAGCTAATACCTTAGAATTTATTATCAGCACTTCTTGCCCATTTTTGTAAGGAGTCGCAATGCAGTACTCAAAACCACAGATGCAAGGAAATAACTTCAGTTGTAAGTAACTTCAGCACTCTGCTGAGCCACTCTGGTCTTCTCCAGCAGTTATGCTGCCTTGGACATTCTCCTTTGATACGGATGGAGGTGGCGACAGCGAGGCATTGTTCATGATGCTTTAGATGGTGTGTGTTCCAAGGTCAAGGATTTCTTGCTTCTCATTGTTCACCAATAGACTCTTTTTAATGTCTCAGGCAAGTGATGAGAGGCCATTATCCCTGCCTTCTTGGATCCCAGTTCATACTTTTGTCCTTGTGTATGTAGTAACATAAAGAATTTGTGGGGATTTGACTGCTAAGTGAACTTGATCTCTCTTTGGGTTTCCACTTATTAGACTTGAAAAGAGGAGCATTGGGTATATGATCTAGGGGTCCCCTGTGTTATGCAGGGGCCAACGCTGAAGCAGAGGCAGCCGGGTCTGGGTTAGTGGAGATGCTGGTACGCTCATATCACTGTTAAAGTCAGTCTCCATTCTACTCCTGCCATTGGATACACGCAAGAAGGAGGCCCCCTGGGTGCTTGTGGTCTCTACATCCCAACAGGCCAGCCAAGGCTAGCTAGCTTGAGCTGCTATCCAGCCCCCAAAGTAATAGAAGTAGAAACTGCCCATGGTTTTCTGCAGAATGCTTATGGTGTTCACTTGCAGCCTTGGTTCTCAAGCTGCTTCATTGCTTCTTCAGTACTTTTTGAGCTTTCAGGCCAGGACTAATATGACTTTCCCTATAGTCATGGCCCTTAGTGCCTGCTCCATAATGGCAAAGTTGGCCAACTTCTTGTTAACCTACTCTGTGGAGTTGGAGTAAGCCTGCTAAAAAAGTCAAGGACTTGACTGAGATCATTAGGCCATCAGTGGAGGAAAGAAGACCGGATATGGTCAGTTCACATGATTTAGGGCAGAGACCAGTAGGCTGAGGGGTGAGCATGGGGACATGTGCTCTCTGGTTAGGGATTTGGAAGGTGGGGTGTCATCACTTTCTTCCTTCCAGGGCTCCATTCAGCTAGCCTCTCCAGCACTTCCTCCATGTGTTCTTTAGCCTCCACACTGCTTTTCATCATTAGTACTTGTTACTGCCCACGCGCTGTGGAATAATCCTTCTGTACACTGTGAAAATATGTTGCCTTCCTTGTTAATAAAAAGCTGACTGGCCAATAGCTAGGCAGGATTTTCAGGGCAGAGAGAATGCTGGGAAGAAGGGTGGAGTCTGAGGAGTCTCTAGGCAGACTCAGAAGAATTAACATGGTAGGTGCATAGATGAGGTAAATAAGCCTTGGGGCAGCACATAGACTAATGGAAATGGGTTAATTTAAGTTGTAAGAGCTGGCTGGAGACAAGCCTAAGCTGTTGGTCAAGCATTTTAATTAGTATTAAGTCTCTCTGCATTTATTGGGGGAACTGCCAGTCCCAGTGAAAAGCTTCACCTACACCCAAGATTATAGCATGCCATATTTTATTCTTTATATCTTGAAGAATTATTTCCTTCCCGCTAGGACAGTGGTTCTCAACTTGTGGGCCACGACCCCTTTGGGGAGTCGAATGACCCTTTCACAGGAATCGCCCAAGATCATCGGAAAATACAGATGTTTACATCATGATTCATAACAGCAAAATAACAGTTATGAAGTAGCAACAAAAATAATTTTATGCTTGGGGTCACCGCAACATGAAGAGCTGTATTAAAGTGTTGGAGACCCACAGCTCTAAGATGTTATCTTCTTGACCTTGAAGAGTTTATCTTGTTCAAACTGTGCAAGGCTTCATTATGGTTGTCACTCAAGAATATTGTTGGGTGTAACCATGACTCTCGAGAGTCCTCAGCCCCTCACCTCTGAAGGGTGTGGATGGTGTCTAAGGTGCAGTAAAATTCTGGGAAAACCGTGCATAAGCAGGCGGCTCACCTGGCCCCCTCCTGGGTGAAGAAAGGTAAAAGGGCAAAAGTATCAGCAGTTGTCTGAGTGGAGACTGTGAGGCTACAGTGAGTCAGAGGCAGTAAAGAAGGAAGATCCCAGAGGGGAGCCCTCTGAGGCAGAAATTCTGAGGCAGCCTGGATTGAAGACGTTAGGTCTCTGTCAGGTGACAGGGTGACCGGATGATAGTGGTGCCAACCAGCACCATGGCGAGGCATGACGTTCACTTTCTCTAAATGACGTAGAGGCAGGATCCCACTCCAGCATACGCCCGCCGTCTCTCTCAGAAGGTAAATGCGGCTGTGACGCAACTTCTCTGAATCCTGTGAGGTAGATTGGGTTGAACTATGACCCCACTAACCCCTCCCTGCCTCCGGAAACTGTGAATGGCCCTTGTTTAGAAAAGGGTTTCTACAGGTGAAGTTTATGATCTCAACATGAGATCATGCTGGAATTAGGATGACCTAATGACCTGAAGGCCAATGTTCTTCCAAGAGACAGAAGGGGAGAAAACAGGCATGGAGGCCAGGTTTATGTTGCTTTAAGTCAAGGCTGTCTGGCTTCACGAGAAGCTGGAAGAGGCAAGGAAGGGTTCTCTTTTAGAGCCTTCCGAGAAATCACAGGCTTGCCAGCCCTTGATTGCAGCCTCGTCTTCAGAGCCGTATGAATTAGCTCCTGCCGCTTTCAGCCTCCTAGTTTGGGTTTGTCACGAGCCCCGCAAGGCTCATATAGTGTGCTGCTGTGTCTGTGGAATGGAGCGGAGGATGTGTTTTAATAAAATTTCCTTACCTTAATTTAAAAAATATTTTCATGGTTTTTTTATTTCAAATTTTGGATTATATTTTCATTATTTAGTCTTCAATTTAACTAGGACTCGTGTACATGTGTGCGGAGCAGTGTTCAATAGGAATTGAATTCCCATATAGAAAACAAATAGTCCCAATATTTCAAAACTCTGTTTAATAGCATAAGATAATCTATTAATGGATATGTCAGGATTTATTGAATTATTTACTTATTGAAATTTGTTGTGTTTACAACCTGTTATTAAAATAATGTTAAAGTATATATCCTCACACATAAATCTATCCTTACATGCATTTTTTATTATTTCCTCATGATGGAGTTTTGGAAATGCCGTTCCTGGGCATGGGTGTCATAAAGCTCGCTCATGCTTACGCCTCCCACTGCAGTTATAAAGTTCGGATGACCTATTGTAGACATCTCTGGCTATTCATTTGTCAATACAATCATTTAAAAATTGCCAATCTGAAAGTGGAAACTAGTGCTTTGTATACTGTTTTATATATATTTCTCTGATTATCAATGAGGTTAAACATTTTTGTTGAATTTTATTTCCTTTTTAAAAATTATCTGCCCATCCTCTTAGCCATCATTTTCCTTATGATAGTTGAACTTTGATTCTTATTGTACGTAAGGTACTTTAGCTATATATTTAAAATAATGTAAGACTATGCTACATTTTCTGTAGTATATTCCTTTATTCTTTTTATGCTTGTGAAAAATCGTTTTCATTCTGGATCTGATAGATGCTTATCATAAACTATTTTCCCGTGTTGTTTTTGCTATTTTCAACTTTTTTCTTCATCACTTTTTAAAAACAATTATGAGAGTGGGTGACTTTCATATCCCCCGCTCATCTTTTTGTGTATTTGTTTTTTATGTGTATGGATGTTTTGCCTCCACATATGTATGTGCACCATATGCATGCAATGTCGCTGAGACCAGAAGGAGGGAGTCAGATCCCCTGGGACTGGAGATGTAGACTTGAGCAGCCGTGTGCCAGCTGGAAACTGATTCCTGGTTCCCTGGAAAAGCAGCAGTGTTCTTAATCACTGAGCCGTCTCCCCAGCCCCTTTACTCTTGTTCTTGAGATAGGTTCTCACTATATCTACAGCACTAGCTGGCCTGAAACTCACTATCTGACCAAGCTGGCCTTGAGATCATAGAGGTCTGTCTGCCTCTGCCTTCTGAAGCCTGGGATTAAAGTCATATGTCAACACATTCAACTACCTTCAACTCTTAACCCATAATTTAATTTGTATTTTAACTGATATAGAGATTAAATTCACATTTCATTTTCTATGCTAAAAAATCCCCATAGTAATTTTTGTGCAGAATTACAGTTCACTTTTAATTTATGCCTCATTGCTTCACCTGTTGATTTTTATTCAGACATACATTTATTGTTATCATTATCCTCTATTCATCTCCCAGCTGCTTTTCTGCACAAATTCTTATGTATGCAGCGGTGGAAAACACTTTAAACCATTGAATCAATAGTTTCCTAAGGACAGAATACATGCCTTTCTCTCTCTCTCCCTCTTTGTCTGTCTGTCTGTCTGTCTGTCTCTCTCTCTCTCTCTCTCTCTCTCTCTCTCACACACACACACACACACACACACACACACACACACACACACACACGCACTGCATATTATCACTTTTTAAAAGTCTAGGTAGTGATGCTTAGAAAACATGGCCAATAAATGGCAAAAACAAAAAGAAAACAGAAAAGACTTAGTGGGCTTCTTGGGGTTAGAGGGCAGCTACCAGGGTCCAAGTCCATTAGTGGGCTGAAGTTTTGAAACAGTATGACTTTTTCAGTGTTTTACTTTGGTGATTCTGGGTGCTGTGGAAGGCTGCTGCATACAGTTTGGGTTCTGGAGGCCCATGGAGAACTGTGACGTGAGGTCACGAGGAGAGGGGCACACGAACAGATCAGCCAGTAGTGTAGCATGTTACCAGCTTGTCAGGAAGCCTGCCCCTTGCTGGTCTCACCCTACCTTGGAAGGACTGAGAAAGATGCTGCTTCCTCTGTTAGTCATGAAGACATGTTGATCTTCCATGACATCTTGATGGTAAACTTATGTGATACATGATTATTCTAGCCATGGCATTTGAAACGCATTGATCTCCTTCTGTGTCAATTACCACACAAATTATGATTTTCTAAAATGGGAACATAGTGTTCCGACTATAGGACGATGTTGTGACTCATTCAATCACATAAGGATGGATAAAATTCTTAGGAAACTGGGAACGCTTTTACTAACAGAATTAGACTGAATATTCTTATATGTAATTTTTGCCTGTGTGACGATCTCTTCACGAAAGTCTCGGGGAGTGGGATGGCTGGATACATGTCACTCGTCAGATTGCCCGTTAGGAAGAAGGTACGCTTCCACTCTGACCAGAGTCTGTAGGTGCATACGGCCAGGCCTTGTGGGTGAGTCACGACGGATGCAAGAACAAGAGCTGTGTGCCAGATGGAAATCAAGCCCATTGCTCAGGAATTCTGATGGAAAAATACAAGCCAAGTTTACCTTCTACTTCCTGAAAAAAAACAATATAAAAATAATTTTATTTTTCTTATAGATGGTTCACATGTCAGTCTAAAGGATAATTTCATTATCTTATACAGGGAAAAGCTAATATAATAGCTTGCTACTTCTCTAGCTAGGTTATTTTTTTATGTGTGTGTGGAAGACACACTGTATGTTGCAACTTTGGAGTTTGCCTTTCTGATGACAGCGTTGGAAATGGCATCCTCAAATGTGGTTTGTGTGTCTCACCACCCGACTTAGTTTTGAACTAATTTGCATTTTGGTGTCACTGGTGTTTGGATGACTTAGAAATTATCTGTGAACCTCTTGGTAGAATGCTTTAATGAGACATGCAGAATGCTGTGAGAAATACTAATTTATTATAAATTCCACTCTTGCACCTGGAATAAGATTGGAATCGTTTATTGTAGAGATTTTAAGTAAGGCTATTTGTCATTAGTGTGGTGGAGGACGGAGGGCTGCTATAACCCAGGCTGTACTCCTGGCTAAATCAAGGGACCCATTTCCGTTTTTTTTCCAATCGTAAGCTAGAGCCTATGCACAGAAGTTCTTAGTCAGCAGGTGCATTCGTGGACACTCATCACAAATAAGTCACACAACCGAGGGCAGGGTGGAGTGGCACACGCCTTTAATTCCAGTGCTCAGGAGGCAGAGCCAGGAGGAGCTCTGTGGGTTTGAGGTAGGCTGGTCTATATAGTGAGTTCAAGGCCAGTTACACAAATTATACAGTTTCTGCTGTGAACTAATTTTTGTGGAATAGGCATAGAAGACTGGCCTATCTCCTACAGTAGGAAGGCTTAGGCAGTCACAGGCAGCAGAGAGAAGAAACTGGGTTGGGCGGAAAGTCAGAGCCTGGAGGGCTGGAACAAGGTGACTGTTTTGTTTCTCTTACTTTACATGCTATTTTAGTTCTACTCAAAATCAACAGGCATGAGATTACTGTTCTCCAGCCCGAAGGAAAGGGAAAAGATGGGGCCCCGTGTGCTCTCATCTGCCGAGGTCATGCAGCAATTCCCGTGTTCTCCCATGACTTTAGAGCATTCTCCTTGACAAGCTGGGTATTCAGCCAGACACATTTGAAATAAATTAGATTTAAAGAAACCAATTATATTGGCTCCTGTTATATTGTGTTCCCTATTGTCTTTGCTGGCTGTTGGTAATGGATTTATTTTTTGATCAAATAGATTGAGGAGCTGAGTGAAATAGAATACATTGAAAATCTTCCTATCCTTCGAGTTCTCAATCTGCTAAAGAATCCAATTCAGGTGAGAGTTTATTTCCCTCAGCGGGAGGGGAAGGGAGCAAGGACCAGTCTTCAAATTCCTGTTCAGCCCGCGCTCTTGATAGGGAGCATCAGGGATATGCGTGCAGCCCCCACCTCTGGAAATAATTACAACAGCTACATGAACTAGCACTGTGAACATGTTGCTTGTTTTAGAGAAGTATGATTGTCTTTCACGGCTAACAAGCTGTCAACTGCCCCAGTTCCAGGAAAGCCTGCAGTTGAAAGTCTCTTACCTGGCCCTTTAAGTCAGATGATGGGTGGAGCTAAACATTACAGCAGAGGATGAATAATAAGATTGTAAAGCAGCCTCCTTTCATATCGGAGAATCAAGACCCAGGGGTCCAGACAGAATGTGGTTTCTATTTTGTAACAGCAAAGGCAGTATTGGCATGGATGCCCAAAGTAATTTGCCTGAAGATAGCCATGGAATTGGCATGGATATAAGATAACTATAGACTAAAATAACATAGTCCCTAGGGGTTTGTAACCTTTGAGCTCTAAGGATCAGGGACCATTTCCCAGGCTCCTCTTTCCCTCCACTGCTCATGCCTTTCTTCCTGCCCCCTTCCTTCACTCATTATCCATCCAGGCTTTGTTTGGCTTTGGTACCCAAGTTCTTCCCTCTTGCTTCCACAGAGTCCCAACTATGTCAGCTTCTCTTGTGTTCGCCTTGTTTACATCTTGATGAGTATGTCTAGACAAATGAAAATATCAAATCAGAGATTAGAAAAAGATATATTGAAAAATAAAAGCAGATAGGGGACAGTGGCCAGCAATATAAAAGCCTCCCAGGGGAAGTGAGGAGCCAGACTGAGTGGCCCCCACGCCCCACGCTCCGGCCCTCAGAGAGCGGTCTGTGCCTGCAGGAACCCCTCCCGCCAGTGAATTCACCTATAAACAAACAGTCACAGCCCTTGCACTGTGAAGTGTGCAAGAGAAGCTTTACAAATGCTTCAGTTGGTGCATGATAATCATCCAGGGTTCTGGGGCCTGGCAGCTCCCTCCTACACACAACACGGAGTGACTCGTCAGGGTGATTAGCCGTCTGTCTCCTGTGTCTCTCTGGTGGGACCCTAAGGAAAGATCCTGTTATATATTTACTGCTCTTGCATTCCCATCAATGAAAGGCATCTTCCACCTGTCTCTTGCTATTCAAAGAGACGAAGCATCCTATTCCAGAAACAAAACCGAAACAAAACACCCTCAGTTACCACTTTAAAGTCAGGCAACCCTAACAGTTGGCAGGGAGTAAAGAGGAATCTGTTCATAAGCAGGTCTCATTTTATTATTGCGAGGTAAGTTCATAATGAATGATCCCAGCTAATACAAAAGAACACACTAAATAATAAAGCCACGATGAAATAATAAGACATAGCCAAATGCCATTATTCTCAGTAATGAAACTGTCTGCCATTAGCAGAGAGGGGTTTGGCGTCTTAGATGGGCTGCCCCATCTCTTCAAGGCTTCGCCTCGACCCCTGAATAATCCTGCCACCCTGCTTATCTCCCAGGGAAATTAGTGAGATCCGAACATGTGAAGCGATTTATAAGTTATAGGGCACATTCTGCATCTTTGTTGTTAATTTAAGGGGGCCAGTGAACATGAAGATGCAGAGAGCCCTGTGTGGGTGGAGGGCGCGTGGAAGACAGAGTCATGGCAACGGGTCTCGAAAAGGCCCGACTAGAACAGAAAGGCCCCTTGAGAATAGGTTGGTGTTCGCTGACGTGGGGAAGGGAAGAAGCCATTGAATAGTTCTCTTGCTTTAAACAGAGCAAATCTGAGTACTGGTACTTCGTAATATTTATGCTGCTGCAACTGACAGAGTTAGACCAGCAGAAGATTAAAGTGGAAGAAAAGGTATGTAATCATGCATGTGCTTCGTGTGGTTTCCGGTTAATATGTTCAAAACCTGCGTGCTGCTTGTAGCACGATTAGTGCAACCAATCAGTGAGATGCATAGCAGTATGCAAATTAATCCTTTCCAGGACCCATTTCCTTGTCCAGGGATTTGTCAGTTAAACCCCGTGTTGAGCTGGGTCTCACCTGCAGTGACAGGCGTTCCATGGGTGTGGTAGGCAATCTGACAGAGAGGAAGGCATACAGGCACCCCTCCTGCTGCCCATTCCCGGTTGTGGCCCATAGCAGTATACGCAACTTTCTTATCTAATCGCAGACTCTGAAATTGTCTGTTATTTTGAAAATTAACAATGAAATATGTATTTCCATGTAATCAAAAGGCGCGCAAATCACTACTCCACTGTTGTAGTGTCTCTGCTTCTGCTCTCAACAGTGGTCTGTCTGGCCCACATAGTTGTGGAGGAATGAGCTTTTGAGTGCTAGCTAGCACCAGCTCCCTCCTCCCACAACTGCTAAGGACGGGCTTCTTATACCAGATCCGATTTGAGAAGGGGACAAAGAAAGGCATATAGGCAGGCACCTATTCCATCCCACCAATGCCTCTCTGCAGCCCAGGTGCCTCCTCATCCTTATTTCCACACTCCCAGCTGCCAGGTCCAGGCCTCTTTTAACATTTTGCTAGTAGAATTAAAATGAAAATCACGGTTAAATAAAGGGTCATGTATTTAGGAGGCTAGTGAAAACAGAGACCTTTACACCAAGCCTGTATCCTTGGCTAGAGAGAGCCAGAGTGAAGTGGAGCAAGTCTTGGAGAATGTGAAGTGATGGGAACAGTCCTGGACAAGAAGATACCAGAAAGCAGTCTTCTGGCATCAATGACATAGAATCTTGAACAATACATTGTATCCCTTCTTCTTATACTAGGAGTTGGATTGTTTATTGTATTAAAATTAATCACATACCTCAGGGATGTTGTTTTGACTTTTTTCTTTAGCTTGCCCCAAACCAGAGACTGTAAAGAAAATGAGGATTGAAGGACCCCACCCAGCTTTTTACAGTCACCACCATTATTGGAATTTTAGGGAAGTTAGATTGACAGAAAGACTGAGTGCAAGGCCTGGGAGTGGGTGCATATCTAGGAGCCCAACCCTTGTGTTCTTTCGGGGAACAAACACATCTCCTGTTTACTTTTCTCCTTCTGGAAAAGGTTACTGCCGTGAATAAGTATGACCCTCCCCCGGAAGTGGTCGCTGTCCGAGATCACATGACCCATGTTGTCAATAGCATGTCGCAGCCACAGAGGATCTTTGACAGGTATTTATGAGGACCCCTACAGGTAGAAAGAGACAGGATTGCTGTGACCTCTAGCCCTCCTTCCCGTGTGAGTCACTCCTTCGCTAGAGAAGCGACTTTTTCAGGGCTGGAGAGAAGGCTCACAGGCTAAGAGCGCCGTCTGCTCTTCCACGGGACCCGGTTCAATTCCCAGACCTACATGTGAGCTCACACCTGTCTGTAACTCCAGTCCCAGGGGATCTGACACTCTACTAGCATCCATGAACATCAAGTCACACACTACATGGACTACAGACTCCACACAGGCAAAACACATGTTTACATAAGATAGTTAAAAAAAAAATGTGTGAAGCTTCTTTCTTGCCTTCTCTGAGGTAAGGGGCCACGTCTTCCATTGTGGCTGTTAATTGTGCACTTGGCTGTGCTTTCCCAGCCATGATGGTAATCTGACTCGCCTTCATTTTCTCATCAGGACCCTTGCATTTTAGCTGTCAAAGCGATTCAGGGGTAGAGGGTGGACTTTTTCTTATGGTCTGAGAGGATATGGTCCATCATCGTGATGCAGAATAGAAGCGGGAGGAACTCCCAGCAGCGGCAGAGGGGAAGCAGGGATGAGAAGGCAGGCTCTCAGTCGGCTTTCCCCTTCCCCCATATATTCAGTCCTGGGTGATACCAGTGTTGGTTTGAATGAGAAATGTCTCCTATGGGCACATGTATTTGAACACCTGGTCCTCAGCTGTGGTGCTGTTTAGGAAAGATTATGGAACCTTCGGGAGGTACGGCCTTGCTGGAAGAAGTCGGTCATTGGGGGAGGACTCTGAGGGTGTATGTACAGCTCTGCCCAGCTTCCATCTTGTCCTCTCTGCTTTGTATTTTCCATTGAAGATGTGATCCCTGAGCTTCCTTCTCTGGCTGCTTGCTGCCGTCCCTCCCCTGTCATGACAGACACTTCCTCGAGACCCGGGAGCGCAAAGCCAACTCCCCCTTTTTTTAGTTGCTTTGTGTCATGATATCTTATTACAGCAAAAAGTAGCCAATACAGTGCTACACACATGTGTCATATTCCCCTACAGCGCTACACACATGTGTCATATTCCCCTCAGTTAACCCTCTCTGGAAAACCCCTCAAAAATGCACCCAAAAATGTGCCTCACTAATGTCCTAGACAAGCAGAGGATCACAATTAACATCACTCCATCCGTTCTAAACCTTTCCTTAACTGCGAGCAGATGCTAAACACTCCTGCCAGAGAGCATTCCGTGGATCCTGATTTTGGGGGGAGTGCCTAGAAGGAAGCCCAGCTCGCCTTGGAGAAACCTGAACTGTCTCTACTGAGATGCCATCAGCGCATCAGGGAGGAGCCACCTTGAGTGGCTGCACGCTCAGAGTCTCTCACCTCCAGATCCGAAGACAGATTTACCGCGATTTCGGCATTTCTCTTTTAAACAGTCTGTCAGAGCAGATGGCCATTTATGCCATAAGTATAACACAGAAATTCTATCAATACCCACAGGCATTTTAAAAATACTCGTAAGCTCTTGGATATAAGTGCTTCTTCTTTTCTTCTTGCGGTGTTTGCTCCTGCACTTCACAGTTGGCTTCCCGCAAGAGAGCAGAATGTTTGATTTCACGATCCAGGACGTGGTTTTTACATACAATGTCGTCATGTCGACATTGACAGTTTTGCATGCTCACGAGAGCCCTCCGGGTGAGCTGATTTAGCCTTCCGCTGTGTACATCAGGAGTACATTGACTTGTACTGCCGCCGCTTCTTCGATGCTTTAGGGTGAGTTCATGGAAGAACAGCATCAAAGACATCAGTAGTCGTGTTTGAGAAACATCTGGCTGCCAGACAAACAAGGGCAGAGGCCAAGGAGGTATGGATCATGGTTCACAGTTCTGCGTCAGTGGCTGCCAGGAAGGCCAGCCATTGCTCTTCCTGCTGGCAGCTGGATGAATCCTTTTTTTTTTTTTTTTTTGGTTTTTCGAGACAGGGTTTCTCAGTAGCTTTGGAGCCTGTCCTAGAACTAGTTCTTGTAGACCAAGCTGGTCTCGAACTCACAAAGATCCGCCTGCCTCTGCCTCCCGAGTGCTGGGATTAAAGGCGTGTGCCACCACCGCCCGACTCTTATTTTTTTAAAGTAGTATTCCAGGGCATAGGTGTGTCAGCATTAGCCATTCACATATTATAGGTGTTTAGACTGATTCCAGTTTGGGGCGCAGCTAATAAAGTTGCTGTGAATACCCGTGAGCAGGTTTTTGCACATGTCACTTTCAGGCTGTCTGTTTCCAGTGGGCACCTAGAGATGTTCGGAGGGCTCCTGTCCTTAGATCTGTCAGATGGTGCCCACTGCTTTCTTTCCCGGTGCCGGCTCCAGTCCCAGGCAGCCGGCACATTGCTGGAGACTCTTACGTCCTTCTGTGGTGTGTGTTCTCCGTGGACGCTTGTGTTTAAGCTTTCCCCATTTTTATGGATATCCTCGGAGATTAGAAACCCATGCTGTTTCCTGGATGTCACAGACTCTTCACTGAACCCACAGCTCAGCTATGCAATCGGACATTTCATTCTGTTTCTACGGTTTATCTCATGAAGAGTGTGCAAACCCTTGGTGCACTGTGATGCAGGACACCACGTTGATAAATCCATTTGTGTTTGTTTTAAGGTCGGGGTCTCTCTATGTAACTCTGGCTGTTCTGAAACACACCCTGTAGAACAAGCTGGCCTTCAGCTCAAAGAGCCCTTCCTGCCTCTGTCTCCCGAGTGCTGGGATGAAAGGACTGTGCTACTCTGCCAGGCAATAATTTTATTCTCTATTCTGGTCTTCCAGTCTAGAGTCACATGCCAGCCTTTCCTTTTCCTTTGAGCATGTCAGGTCAGTCTGCCTTCCCTTACTCCAGCTTGTGTTAATTGAGGATTAATAGAAACAGCCCCCTTAGGGCTGCACTAATTACACTGCCTGGCATGCGGTGGTCGCTCTGGTGTGACTTCACTGTTTTGCTGAATGAAGCCTGCTTTGCATGCCTGTGTTCTAAGGCAGGGGATATGGTTGCTAAACACTGACCTCAGAATCCACTCACTCTGCTCATTGGTAAATTCCAGGAGGAAGGAACACTTTAGCGATCAGGAGCTAACGTGTCCTACCATATTTTTCCTTTAGAAAAGCTTGGTAAAGAAAATTGAGAGAAATTTATATTTTACCTTATCTAACCTTTGAATGAAAGGTTATATTTTATTTTATGTTGTATGTGTGTGTGTGTGTGCCCGAGTGTATATATGTGCATAGTATGTGTGTGTTGGGGGGGGCTGTGAAGGTCACAGGAGGATATCAGACTCCCCTAGAACTGGAGTTATAGTTACTTGTGAGATGCTACATGTGGGTGCTGGAAACCTAACCTGGGTCTTCTTGGAAGGGCACCTAAGTTCTCTTAACTTCTGGTCTGTCTCTCCAGCCCCAAGTATTATTTTCGATATATTACAGTCTTGTTCCAGAGAGTGGAACCATTCTTCCGCTTGTCTGCATTCAGTGAGCGCTTGTCAGTTCTGACTGTGAGTTAGAAAACGGCGCCTGCGCAGGCAGCTAATGTCTCTGCGGGGTCTTGTTGCAGCACTCTGCCGAGTCTGGATGCCCCTTACCCCATGCTGATCCTAACTGGTCCCGCAGCGTGTGGGAAACGGGAACTCGCCCACCGCCTGTGCAGACAGTTTAATACTTACTTCAGATATGGGTAAGTTTTCCGTTGCATGTAAGACCGGAAGATTCTCCTGCCTTTTTGAGGGCAGCAACAGTTTCTTTACAAAGTTCTCAGATGTTGTTAATTCTGCTTTAAGCAAATTCTTAGATGGATGCACAATTTAAGTTATACTTAAAAGCTAGAAGTGGTAAGTGAAGTGGATGTCAGGTGCATGACAAGTCCTCGGATGTCCTGCTATATCAATGCTATACTTGATTGGTCCTCAGATGTCCCAACCGCCTTATCACTACAATTGGATTGGTACAATTACTTGGTCTTGCATGATGTGGAATCTTGTTCCTCCTGCCATCCTAAATGATATAGTAGAGATGATTATTAGCATATATTTCAGTTGCAGAACTTATCAATTAGTGAAAAGAAACAAAAGATTTTGTCTTTGGTGAGACCAGTAGTAAATATATCTCAGTGACTAAACACATAAGCAAGCAGGGCAGACTCGGTCCTTTATACACCTTTCCCATGCAAGGTCTTTTTGCTTCTTTGCCATTAATCATACTGTAATCTACACAGGGTTTTATGTGTAATCCTTCTAATGTTTAAGTTAACGCAATGCCAACTCAAATTGTTCTCCAAGACCTAAAAATACTGATTGCTTTAACTGAGCGCAATGGTGTTTGAAGGAACTGTCCTACTGTCTTGCTGTTGTGTGACCAAAGTAGTGATTCTACTAGAGACCTATTTATTGAACCAATGAGTTTACTGGGATTACTTACAGTGGCCTGGAGACCCGAAGGTGGCTCCATCACCATCTCTGCAGTCCATCTCAGCATAGGTGGGACCCTCCAGCTTGCTACACCACTTCCAGGCGACTCAGCAGGTCTTCCTGTGTGTGTGTGTGTGTGTGTGTGTGTGTGTGTGTGTGTATACACACATACATACATATATATATATATATACGCATATATATATATATATATATATATATATATATATATATATATATCCTCAGAGAAATGGAGCTGTGTGGGAGCAAGGGTGGGTAGGGCAGTGGGGTGGGGGATGGGAGCACTGCTTGTTGTAGGATGTTCTATTCTTTTGGGTTTTTTTGAGCTCCCGGATAAATCACACACAGAGCCTTATTCTTAGTTATGAATGCCTGACCGTAGCTTGACTTGTTTCTTGCCAGCTTTCCTTAACCTGAATTAACCCGCCTACTTTTTGCCTTTGGGCTTTAACCTTTCTCTATTTCTGTACACCTTTCTTTGCTTCTTTCTCCATGGCTTGCTGTGTAGATGGGTGGCTGGCCCCTGGTGCCCCCCTCTCCTTGTTCTCTCCTTTGCTCCTTGCTCTCCGCATTGCTCCTCCTATTTATTCTCTCTGCCTGCCAGCCCCGCCTATCTTTGCTCCTGCCTCGCTATTGGCCGTTCATCTCTTTATTAAGCCATCAGGTGTTTTAGACTGGCACAGTAGCACAACTTCACAGAGTTAAACAAATGCAACATAAACAAAAGTCACATACCTGAAAGTAATATTCCCCAACAACTGCTTATGAATCTCGTGTCTGGAGCTTCCTGAGAATTCCTGATCTTGAGGCACATGTTTCTGTTACCTGCTGGGCTGTGTTCCAGGGACAGTCTTCCCTCAGCTGGTCTTGGGTCACCTGCTGGCAGCTCTGGAGCTCTGTGTCTCCTCTCCAGACCACACAAGTGTTTCCTATTCCTTCCCTCAGGTGACTGAACAAGCTCAAGTTTCCCTTTATCAAAATAGAGGGAAAAAATACACACACACAGACACACGAGAAAACCAGCCCACCAGTCACATTTAGAATTGAACTGTCTGACCTGTTTTTTCTTTGATGTATATATCTCATATATATATATATATATACATATACATATATATATACACATCTGAGAAAACCAGCCCACAAGACTTACATGTGTCTTAGAAGTTTCTAGAAGTCACATTTAGAATAGAACTGTCTGACCTGTTTCCTCTTTGGTCTTTACATGTAGCAAAAGAACAACTTTGGGATTAGTGGTATCTGCCAGTGAGTTGAAGTTGTAACTACAAAGCTGTATAGACCAGTAAGAAAAATTAGTTTCTAATGCTGTTACAGAAAAAGTCCCCTCCTGAAGCTGCATGTGTTCGAGCAGCTTTAAAAGGCCCATTTATGTAGATACTTAAAATTGCAACACACATTTGGACATTTCTAGACACAAATACTATAAAATATAAATATCACAAAGTAACGAAAATAAGCTAAAAAGTTAGTACTAGCGTTAAAAAGCTTAGTGTGCTGTTATGTTCACACAAGGACACCCAGCCTGCTTCCAGAGATAAGCTGAGCGCAGTGAGCAGAAGGTCAAGCTAGGGCAGTAGGGTGTATGCTGACCATTGTGACAGGGCATAAATTTGGAACCTCTTAGCAAACCAAAGTGACCTAGGGAGCCAGGGCTTTCGCTTATTGTTGTCGTGTCTGTAGCGGCATCTGGCAATAGTGGTGGCCTGGTCCTCTTTATTTACTGGTGATATGCTCCTGCCAATGTGTGTTTGGCGTAATATGTTTTGGAAATGCTTATTGACATACAATCAACATTTCTAATTCAGTCTGTTTGCATGTTCTTATCTGGTTCAGTTCCTCATCGCCACCCAGTCCTATATGTCCCTTATTAAAATGCTTACCCATTCTGATTCGATTGGTTCACTTAGTGTCTTTTTTCCTGGCTTGTCTAAGCCAGGTAGAGGAGTGACCACATCAGCCTTGTTCACCAGTGATCTCCTGCTGCCTAACATAGGCCCAGGTGCTTAATATATGTGTAATGAATATTTGTTAAATGACTGACAGACTGATTGAACAAATGGATAGCCAGGTTAATGGAAAATTGTATGCAAATTTAATTGAAATTGTGGTGACAGGAAGCATAGATGACTTTCCTGATGGATTCATGGAGAAATGGATGGATGGGTGCACTCACTCATTAAGTATCAAGTTCTTCCAGTGTTCTAGTCTGTGATGATACAACGCGAAAGACAGCTGAGGTCCTGTCCTCTGTGTGGTGTGTACTCTGATGAGGAACCCCTGCCTTAGATCATGGACCGTGTCACATCTGTGTGAAGGTGTGAGGTGACAAAGCAAGCCCCTCAGAATGAACACTGTGTGTAAACAGAGACTGCATGTTCATCTCCTAGCCACCCATACCCGAATAATCGCACAGAAACTATATTAATTACAACACTGTTTGGTCAATAGCTTAGTTTTCTAGCTAGCTCTGACATCTTAAATTAGCCCATGTCTATTAATCTGTATATCACCATGAGGCTGTGGCCTATCGGTATGGTTCTGGCTTCTTCTCCTTTGGCAGATACATTGGAATTTCCTGACTCTGCCTTCTTTTTCTCTATATCTCTGTTTGAATTTCCTGTCTAGCCTTATTCTTCTCTGACATAGGTCAAAGCAGCTTCTTTATTAAGCAATGGTAGTAAAACGTAGTCACAGCATTCAGAGGGGAGCCCCACAACAGCCATGCTTGGTGCTGCCACTGTGGTTCTTCTCTTCCAACTGGAAGTGATGTGTGTCAAGATGCTACCCACTGACAACTCCTACCACCTTCTCTCTTGACTCCCTCCCTCAGAGGCTCAGAAGTGGGTCCACCCACTGTACCTCAGCATCTTCCTGGAGACAGAGAGCCAGGCATGGTCAGTGGCAAATCATTCTAAGAATTTCACTCAAGACCATGTCCTTGGATGACAAAGACAGACGTTGGATAGCTACTGATTTCTTCCATCTAGAAAACTAAGATAGTTCTGTCATTATATGAAGCCACCTTCTGATTAAAACCATAGATAAACATCTTAAGGGACAGCCCATTGCTCTCAGTTAGAGGTGACTTTTATATGTTCCTTATCCTGCGCAGACTGTAGATTTTTAGTTAAATGAAAGAAGGCATGGATACAATCTCATTGTGCAACATTTTCCTGGCTATTTGTTCGGCTCTTCTCTTTCCCGCCTTTTATTTTCTTTTAAAAATGGCATTTGCCAAGATCAAAATGTTCAGTGACATTCTTACATACTAAGTTGCATGTACAGAGATATGAATAAAGAACATAATTCTGCTGCATAACGAATAGTGGTGGGGCTGGGTGTTATAATCTCTGTGATTGTGCACTGGTTTTACTATTTCTTCTTGGCTTAGAAATCAAGTCAGACTTCTTTACCTGTGCTAGTTACTAGTGATTGAGAAATAAAAGTGTACTGCTTTCAAAGTCTATTTCTTTATTTCATTATTATTTTCTAATACAGGGTTTCTCTGTGTAGCCTTGGCTACCCTGGAACTCATGCTGCAGACCAGGACAACCTCGAATTTAAGGATCTGCCTGCTCTGCTCCCTTCTGCTAGGATTAAAGGCATGCGCCACAGCCACCTGACTGTCTATTTCTAACTTCATATTACCGTACAAGCCAGTGACTTCCTGGAAAAGCACTGGATGAAGGAGGGTCCACCAAACTAGACTATCTTCCAGGCTTAAGGCCAGTCATGTGACAAACTTTATTCTTCCTTCCATCTCTATTTTCTAATAATCTTTATTGTCACCTGGGCTTTTATGGCTACACATTGAGAGAAACCATAACCATTTGGCATGTGATCACACGCGTGAATCGTGGGTGCATGGCCACGCTCTGCCTGAACATCAGAACTGTCCTGCTCACCCTTTCCTGAGGCGCTCTAGTCAGAACTGAAGTTCCAAATCTGTTTCTGAGTCACACTGAGATGGGCAACTTCCTCAACTACCTGCTCACTCTTTGTTCTTGGACACCTTTGCTTTCTGTCACCTTGTCCTAGATGCTTGGGAATGTCATTATTAAGAATGGCCATCCAAATTCCTTTCCTTCCTGATGGTGTCCTTTGCACAGGTGTGGTATGTTAGGAGCTTCGGTGAGAGTTCTCTGGAATGCCGAAGCTCCCCTAGTCCTTTATCACCAGACATGGAGTCCCTAACTTTGTCTTTTTGTGCTTAAGAGAAACTAACAGGGAATGTGGCTCCCATTATAAGTCGTGATAAAATCACGTATCACGATTTCACCAGTAAATTAATTAGCAAGTAATAAAATCATAGAACTATGCAAAGGAGGGGGGTCGATGCTGAAGAAGAGGGGCCGAAGAAACCCATTTCCGTTAAACTTGGTGTTACTTTTCCTAAGTGAACTTGGAAGCGTTGCTTTTACCACAGAGTATTTCCTTTGCTGCATGTCCATAAGCGGGTGGCACGCACAGTGGAGGTTTCTATGTGTAAAACTGGATGACAGATTGAAAAGCCCGCAGGTCATCTTAGGTCCTTCTTAATAGAAGGTCCCACAGCTGTCACCAGTCATCATCTCCTTTCTCCACATGAATGGAGCCATCTCTTTGTTTACCTGCCCACATGCTTCAAATTGCTTCTTTGTTTGTCTCTTTTTAGAAATTCTTCCCAACTCCCCGCCACTCAATCCCTTTGTTGTGAAATGTAAATTCACTGTAGTGCATAAAGACTTTGCTGAGGGTGTCCAGCCAGGGATGCCAGGCCACAGCTTTATCTCCTCTGACTGTCAGGGACACCAATAGACAGGGGGGCCCAGGGCTCTGCCAAGGCACAGGGAGAAATGCCAGTGTGTTCCAACAACGAAACAAATGTCACCATGTTTTGAATGTTCTCGCTTTCTGGCATCTACAGTGTAAAATGTGACATTGAGACCTGAAATTTTCCTGCTACAGTTAATTCTTGATTATAATATAAAGGGAGCCATCATGAATTTTAAATCTATGTTTTTGACTTCATAATGTGGAGGTTTTGGCGGCTCCTCTAGACTCTCCTAACTGTTGTGTTGTTATAGAAGTTGGCTGGAGTCATCCTGGCATGGCAGCTTGCTTCCATGTAAATCACCATGTTCAGCTTGTCATCTGTAAAATAAGTAATATCTGCTCAGTGGTTTTTTTTTTCTTTTTGGTAAATGATTTAGCATGTCAAGCATCTGTCAATTCTCATCTCCTATTTTAGCACTGTTAGATAATCTAAAATTCACTTTTATTACCAGAACTTAAAATTGGGAAATCAGAAGGCTGTCATTGTTTTGTTTTTTTTTCCTCTCTCTTTTGGGGGCCTCTACGCAGCTCCCAAATAAAGACATGGAGACTTATTCTTAGTTACAAATGGCTGCCCTTCGTTTAGCTTTTTTCTAGCCAGCTTTTCTAAATTGAGTTAACCTGTTTTTCATTTACATTTTGCCTCTGGTCTTTTTTCCTTTCTTTATTCTATATGTCTGTCTTTCCTTTTCACTATGTGGCTTGCCCCGGTGTCTTCCTCTCTCTCCTTTCGTTCTCCTCCTGTTTATTCTTTCTGCCTGCCGGCGTCACTTAGCCTTTCTCATTAGCCTTTAGCTTCTTATTAGAATCAGGTGCCTTCATCTGCAGGGAAGGTGAAACAGATGAACACATCCTTACATCATTAAACAAATGCAGCATAAACAAATGAAACACACCTTTACATAGTTGAAGTAATATCCCACAACAGAAAGATACGAGATCAAGAGTCTTGGGGCATTGAGAACTTGGTGTTTTGGTTTTCTGGAGCCCGCACCATCCTGCAGGGTGACCTTGGAGGGTCACATCGGTTGTCAGCTTTGTAATGGTGGGCTGTTACCACTTCACACTTTTTACTTTCCCTTGATGTCACAATAAATTCAGCGAATGCCTGCTCTGCGCCAGGTGTTGGGAATGCAGTGACAAAGTAGGGGACCAAAGTCTTCCAGCTGCATAATGTGCTGGGAAGACAGGAAGAACTGTGAAAGTAAGTTTCAATGTAAGGGTGTGTGTGTGTGTGTGTGTGTGTGTGTGTGTGTGTAAGTGTATGTGTGTATATACATGTGTATGTGTGTATGTGCGCGTGTGTGTATCTATGTGGATGTATGTGCGTGTGTATGTATGTGCGTGTGTATGTATGTATATATGTGTGCTTAGGGATGATTTCTCAAGACAGTGGATAGACAAGGCCTCTCTGGTTAAGAATTCATTCACCACTTGAACTGTGTATTCCCATACATGTATAATTGTAGAACAAAGCCACAGTCCAGGGAGAATGAGGTGTTCCTGCCCTCATGCGGAGGGGGAGATGGGCCCTGAACAAGCAGTTGGGAATGCAGGGGTGTAGGCTGAGGTTGTGGGGGGTGCGAAGACCTGCATACTACACCAGAGGACATAGGAGAAATGAAGACAGCCTAATACTTCTAAGACACACTGTTTTCATAATTACATTACTTTATGATTTATGATCTGTGGGTCAGTTTCATTTCTTAAACACCCTTCACGATGAAAGCATTTCCGCTGTGACTTTCAAGTCCCTAAGAATGGCTGGTGCTCTCTGCTTCTGTGACTTCAGGGCCTGCCACACCACACGAGCGCCGTACTTTGGTGAAGGGGACCGAGTTGATTATCACTTCATCTCTCAAGAAGTTTTTGATGAAATGCTGAGCATGGTAAGGCTGCTCCCTGCTATTTTCTTTTTATCAGAGAAGAGATACATGTTCTTTGTCAGAAATACGAGAAGACCATGATTTCTAAAAAGGTAAAGATTAAACGTTGTACACTTTCGAAATCTGGCCCAATTTGAAAGTTCTCTACACCCTGTTGGGTTCATCTGGAGGGTGGTGCAAATCTCCTTGGCTTCACATGCATTTTCTTAAACACCATTTCTTCTTTCCTTTTACATGGAAGGGAATCCTCACAGGGAATGCGTTTTCCCAGTTGTAAGATTATGCGAATGCAGCACATACCCACCCCGACTGCATTACCCTGAAAGGGCATCTCTGGGCACCATTAACTCCTAGCAAATCTGTGCCTCTTGCTTTTTCTTCACATGAACCTTACTTTTGTTTACACCATGGTCCTTCTAGAAGTTACCAAGTAAAACATGCACCGCTTCATCATCTTATGAAGCTTACTGAAGACCTGTCTTTTCTTGTGCCATGAGCTGTTGGCTACCTCTCCTTGCCCTCTTTTTTCTTCTTCCTCCCTTCTCTCTCTGTCTATACCATAAAACAATAGGCCTGGCTAAGCCTCCAGTGTGCACATATCAGGGGGCATCCAGGCTTGGGCAGTACAATTACGTTAGCAGAGTTTTGGACAACCGACTCTACTGTGGTGCGTGGTCTCGGGGCTCATCTTGTACTCACAGAAATGCAAGTGAGCAAGTTCCGTACTCCCTAGGCAGCTCTCCCTACAGTTCTGTCAAAAGAACGTCTTGGACATCAGACGCCTTCTCATAGGACTGTATTATGACAGGTCTTGGTTTATTAAGAGTTTTCTGAAACTTTCTATTTCTAAATGCCTTTAAAGGAGATTTGAGATTTGCCTTTACAGTACTGAGAAGCATTTCCTTGGCACCCTAGGACGGACACCCTCTCCCTCCCAACTATGAATGTTAGTTTCTGCTCGAGTGGGGCATTTTCTCGGGGAGTGTGGTCTGTCTGTTCTCCAGATGCACCACCTGCTCTCTGGTGTTCATAGCTTATCGGGTCTGTAGTTGAGTTAGTCTGGTTCAGTTCCAGCCTACGAAATCACCACACTTCTAGGCTCTAGTTAGCTTTACAGTTTAGTGTGCCACAGAAGTCCCCATGTATTTGAGGAGAACTCATTTTTCCTCTCTCTGCCAGCATGTATTACTTTGATATAATTTCCATCAACTTGAGTTTCACCTCCAATCTCCTTTTCTTTAGAGTGTGGCCCTGTTGCATGAAGAGAGCTAAGTCTAGAGAGTCATAGATTCAGGACACGTTGTCAGCCTTCTGATCATGCCCACACTGTCGGCCTCCTACACATGGAACACCCCTGCACACACCAGTGTCATTTAAGGCTCTTCTGAAAGACACTCTGACTGTGAGCAGCCACAGCTAGCTGGATAAAGCAGACAGACCTCCACCCTCTCCCGTGTGCACGTGTCTTTTCAGCCAACACTTCCTCCAACCCACAGATGATTCTCCTACTCACCCACAGATGGCTACATCTGCCCTTCCTAGAGGAACCATGCTTAGTCATTTCCCTACAGAAGCACTCCCTCTCCTGTGGAAGGAAATGGAACACTGGAGACTTTTGTTGTGTGGCCATTGCTACTTACTAGGAAACCCACCTGCACTAGGAAATGAAGGGAGTGTGACCGGCCAGAGCTAGGGGAACTGCATCATCTCAGTGCTTAACAAATCACTTGAATGGGATCTCCTTTATATTATATGCACAATGCAAGGTCTCTTCCAACTATGCATGCTTCTAGAAAGTGTTTATGAGACCCATAGAGGAAGTAAACAGATATCTGAAAAATAATTCAGCTATGCATACACTTTGGAAACAGGGCTCACAATAGAATATTAAGAATTCTCCAGGGAAACATAACCAGTAAATAGTCTCTCTGTGTATGTGTGTATATATATGTGTGTGTGTATGTATGTGTATATACATGTAGCCATACACACATAAGTATACACAAACGTGTAGATGTATCACATGGATGTGGATATTGACAGGCCAGAACTTGCTGTGTGGATGGGCAACATGGAGACTTAGAAGGTCCAGAAGCCTGAAAGGGACTGGATGCAGTCCACCCACACTTCAGGACAGTCTGCTTCTTCCAAGTTGACCAATGTCACTGTTAATCTCACCCCCAAGTTGACCCACGAACTTAACCATCACTCATGGTAAATAAGCAAACGCATGAAAGGTAAGCCATAGCCACATTGTCTCCATTCATAGGTGTACATATTTAAATGCACACATACACATGGAAAAGGATCAGAACATTTGTCTTCAAAGGAGAAAGGGATTGTGGCATCGAAAGAGTAAAAAACAGAAGGCATATGTTGTTGGGTTTTAACTTTGATTGGAATGGTGTGGTGCTCATCACCCCAGCACACACATTCCCCAGAAACCCACCCAACCTCAAAAGGCACCCTGCGTCTCCTGCCTAACCCTCTCTGGCAGACAGCCAGGCTGTTATCTGTACATATCTGCAGAACATCTGGAGCCAGGAGGGTAGCAAGAAGCTCTGGAGCTGCTGCTTCTGTTAATGACGACAGTATTAAGACTCCTAACTGCTTGCTATTTTTAATGATGCACCAGCCATTTAACAGGGTTGGATGCATCCCTGAACATTATTTATTTTAAAGTCATGTGTTTCAGAAGGCACACTTACCAAGGTCAGCCACATTCTTATTCTTTCTGCTGTTGTCAGCTCCACAGTTTCGATTAGGCCTAATGATTTAATAAATAGTCAAAGAAAAAGTCACAATTTGAAGGGTATATTTTCACCTACATTTTCTTCTCTTTTCCTTTGGCAAGGGAATGCAGCTGTCACAGGAAATGAGGTTCCAGAATATACAGAGAGGATGGTATTTATAGTTAAATGACTATAGGGTGCAACCATTCTGTTGACTAACATTTGGGGCAATTTCAATCAAAAGTCACCTTTAGGAGGAAAACCAGGCTGAGTCTACTTTTCCAAGCTTTTAGGTGCCCACAGCCTTCAGGATTACCTGTTCCTCATGGCTTATCTTGAAATGCAAGGAATTTAGGATTGGGGTTCTTTTCTAGAAGGCTGAGATGCTGGCACAGCTGCAAGGGTCAGGGCAAGCCATTAGTTTTACTCCCTTGATAGTGAAGGTTTGTGGTGTGGATTTGGCAGCAAACATCATGGTCTGTTCTACCAGAAGAGCTTCCACCCATAACCTTCCTCGAACATTTTGTCAATAGATTATTTCAATAAACCTTATTTTCATCGGGAAGAATTCTGAGTAACCCCCATCAGAGTTTGGTGGTGTCCCACCGTCCGTTACCATTGTGATGTTCTGTACTTACTAACACTTCCATTTGTGTGAAATTAGGTGAAAGTAAGACATCAAGTGATTTTATCATTGCTTTACAGCACCTGTTATGTGCAAATCTTTGTATTTTTCTAATTCCAGGGGAAATTTATCCTAACATTTAGTTACGGTAATCACAATTATGGATTAAATAGGGACACTGTAGAAGGTATTGCAAGAGATGGATTAGCAAGCTGCATTCATATGGAAATAGAAGTAAGTATTCATTGAGCTGTGAGTACCTGTACTCGTGTGTGTGTGTGTGTGTGTGTGTGAGTGTGTGTGTGTGTGTGTGTGTGTGTGGTGTTTGTTGCATGTCAAGTTGGGGCTACAATCTCTGGATAACATACTGCTGGGCACCAGAGAAATGCTACAGAAGCATGAAGGGTTAAGTTTATCGTCATTGTGGGGAGCTAAGACCTATAAAAGTTCAGTGACGTTTAGATCATAGCTCCCTTTAAGACTTACTGTCTCTTACTTCCTCACTAACGCATCCCTTGCAGTGTGTCTTCATTTATATGGAGTGGGTACAGGCGTGGGTGGCTCCTGTCCCCTTGGGACTGTGTCAGCCTGAGTGGTCACTCTGTTCTTTCATTCTTCACAGAGCAGTGTGGGCTGGTGGTGTTATCATTTGGCACTGGTTGTTCACTGGATGCGATGTTTTTATACTTCTGCAAGCTAGACTTGCGGGTTTCAGATTTTTGTCCCCTTCTCAAATTAGAATGTATAGACATTTTTTCAAAATTCTGAACCCATGAATTTCCTACCCTCTTGTCTAAAGAATGAACATGTACCTCAGCCAAACAAATCAGGTCTTCAGTGATGGCTGATTTTTTTTAAAAAATTACTTTTAGGGCTGGAGAGATGGCTCAGAGATTAAGAGCACTGCCTGCTCTTCCAAAGGTCCTGAGTTCAATTCCCAGCAACCACATGGTGGCTCACAACCATCTGTAATGGGGTCTGGTGCCCTCTTGTGGCCTGCAGACATACATACAGAATATTGTATACATAATAAATAAATATTAAAAAAATTACTTTTACTAAGCAATATAAGTCATATGATCAGACAAAATAAGTTTAAAACAAACATGAAACAAAATTTGACAAGGCGATTCTTTCCTGTTGACTGAACATTAGCTTCATTTTCTTTTGTAATGCCAGAGGAGACAGTGGCCCCTTTTGGCTTCCAGTAGTTAACTGTTCCCCACCTTTATTGAAGCTGGGCATACTTGCTTCATACTTTAACTTCCTGTATCATTAGCCATTCTTTTTGCAGTTGACAGGTTCTGTACCTTTAAGAAAAGTCTTCTGTCCTAAAAAATGTCAGCCTTGGACAGAGGAAACAAAAACTGATGCATGTTTGAGCGTAGCAGCGCTCCATCTTGTGTCCACCTTCTTCCAGCTCAACAGTTTCCTGAGTGACAGCTCCTGCTTCCCTTTTTTCCTTCCTGAGAGCTTACCACTCCTCATCTCCGGGAGGTCAAATCTGTAAACCATTTTGTTTCCCTGCTTCTCCTTAGCTGAGGTATTTTTTCCCAGACTGCTCTTGTCACCGACTCTTTCAGACACTGTTTTAAAAGCAGCCTGTATTTCTTCCCACTGAATCGTTAAAGCAGAAACCTTGAACTTGAGTTAAAACCAATGACGCTAGAACTGAGATGGAAGGGACTTCACAGTCCACTTGGAGCAACTCTCCCACGTCACCCGTGAGGAAACCTCTGCCCGGAGAGTTTGAGGGATGTGTGCAGAGTCCTTAGAATCTACGAAGCTGAAGTCACAGCCCAGACTTCCCAGTTTACAGGCCATACCACGTCACTCTGTGGCCATCTGGTAGCAGGCTGTGCTGACTCTGGTCTCTACCCTCCAGAAAGAGGCTAGAAGGCGGGGAACCACAATGATGTTGGCGATTATTACAACCAGTCTTTAAATTTTGCATCTACAACGGGAGGAAGTGTTGGAGGCAGAAGCTCTGGCCCTAGTTAAGGGAGGCTAATACTTTGACAAACCATAAAATCAAGGTAGCTTTGGTGGTTTCAGCAGCAGCAGCAGTAGCTATGGTGGTAGCAGGAGAGTCTCTGAACTCAGCCAAGTACAGTGGTAGCAAGGTCTAACTGCTACAAAGAAGACATGTTTTAGATGACACTCATGTTTGGCAACCCTGTCCCAACTCCCCCAAGCTCATGGACTGTGTTCGTGACCATAGTAGTCTGATCATGGTGCTAAAGCTCTCTCTCTCTGTCTCTCTCTCTCTCTCTGTGTCTGTCTGTCTGTCTGTCTGTCTGTCTCTCTCTCTCTCTCTCTCTGTGTGTGTGTGTGTGTGTGTGTGTGTGTGTGTGTGTGTGTGTGTAAGTATAAATGCCTTCCTGAGTTGCTGGCTTAGAAATAAGAATGGTACCAAAGTGGTGGATGGCAGAGGAGTACCTGGGGAGCCTTTATCCCTGGGAAGATCTCTGTCTTCTATTGCTTCAAGGATGCCTATTGAAATATGGAATTAAATTACTTTTTGATAATAACATGGCAGTACTGCCATGAATATCCCCATTTTATGTCCAGCAATTTTCTTTTCTAACAGCCATATTCATTAGAACAATTAGCTTGAAGACAACCAGGTGGAATGAATTGTAATGGTTCCTACTATAATTTAATATTTGATGAAGAGAGGGAAGTAATCCAACCTTGGAGTATTGATAGGAAAATAGCAGCTGATCCTATAGATAAAATGTGTTCTTTGGTGTGATTCTGTGTGCTCCCTCTGAGTTGTCACGTCCCACAGTGATGTTCCCAGAGGGAAGCTGCTTCTCACTTGCCTTTTCCGTAAACACCCAGGGTGTAAGAAGTTTGAAATATTCCTATTTCGAGCCTCGCTATATCTTGGTGGTGCCCGTGGACAAGGAAAAATACGAAGGATACTTGCGGAGAAAGGGATTATTTAGTCGAGCGGAAATTGACTTCGCCGTCTCCAGGGTGGACCTTTATGTTAGAATTAATCAGAAATTTCCAGGATATTTCGATGCAGTGATCAATGCAGGTCAGTAATGCCCGGCAGAGTTTTATTTATTTTTTAATATGCTTTCTTGTTGGAAGTATATAATCACTGCATTTCCAATTTATGTCATGGAAAGAAAAGTCTTAGGAAACATAGATATTTATTGTAATTAGAAGCTGCAAGAAGCTGCAGAGGGGGTAAGAACCTGTGAGCTCTCGTCTCCCACTGTTTCCATCAGAAGGTTAAATTGCGTTGGTCCATAAAGTTGGTATAAAAATGGGCCCACATAGATTCCTTCCCCCAGGGGACACTGTGATAACAAAGATGGATAATATCTCATTTGAAATATGTTTAAGCTCCTAAAGGCATATGAAGCTCACATAATTTTATCATAATCTACTTCTATAAAGAAATACAACTACTGAAAATATTGGAAATTTGAAAGTATCTGAATAAAACAAATGTTTTCAAAAACTACCTCAGAATAAAGCATGCTATTTTTTTACCCAGATATTTTCCAATTTTATCACCACAGAGAAATAATGGATGTTGGAGGTAAAGGATGTGCTAATTACCCACATGTCTATATGTGTTGAGGTCCATAAGTGTGCAGTTATGTAGATTAACATTTTATCGTATAAACCAGTGGTGCATGCCTTTAATCCCAGCACTTGGGAGGCAGAGGCAGGCCAAAACAAAACCAAACAAAAATTATCGAATAAAAAAGGCTACTGATTTGGAACAGAAGCCAGAAAGAGAAAGATAGAGAAATTATTGAAATATGGAACTTTCTGTTTTTAATTATACTGTCTCATACATCTTTGAAGGAATGGTAAATGCTGCCAGACCTGAGCCTGAGTTCACTCTCTCAGACTCCTGTGGTGGAAGGAGAGGACTGGCTTTGTGGGGGGGGGGAGGGGGGGTTTGAGACAGGCTTTCTCCAAGTAGCCCTGGCTGTCCTGGAACGCCTGCTTCTGCCTCCCACTTGCGTGCTAGGATTAAAGGTGTGCGCCACCACCACCCAGTGAAAACTGACTTCTGTGAGTTGTCCTCTGACTGCTACATGCATCCCCTCCAACTAATAAATAAATAAATGCAGTAATTAAAAAAAGGGGGTATGGTGGTGCATGCCTTACAGTCCCAGCATTCAGGACGTGCAGGCAGGGAGATAGCCATGAGTTCAAGGCCAGCTTGGTTTACATAGAGTTCCAGGCTCGCTAAGACTACACAGTGAGACTCTGTCTCAAACAAAAAAACAAACAAACTAACTAACTAACTAATAAAATAAATAAATTTCTAACCGCCTGTAGGTGAGATACTGGATAGGAAGGGGGACATTAAGTTGAGCCATATGGTGTTCAACTACTATGCAAATGACAATTTTATGTGGTTCACATAATCGTATTTTCAAACCTCTGAATTTGTTACTGTGTTGCATATCCATATTGGTTTTATACAGCTGCATACAGATAAAGTGAATGCTGAACGCAGTGCCTGCTCAGCAGGTTAGGACAGCGTAGCAGGGCTTGCAGTCGGTGCCTCGAGGCTGCGATTAAGAAATCAGCTGAGTTGAGGTCTCATCTGAAGGCTCTGGGGGGAAATTGAGCTCCCGGGTTCCTTCTTATTGGCAGAATGCATTTCCTTGGGGTGTGGGCTGCCTCTTGAAGGCTGTGCATAGTCCCCAAGGATGCTCTTTGGTATTATCTATACAGTGATGGCCCTCTTCTACCACAAAGAGCGCATTGAATCCTCTCTGTGCTTTGAGCCTCTGACTCCTATTCTGTCACCGACTATAGAAATCTATCCTTCTGTGGCTATGATTTGAGGGAAGCCCCCTTCACAGGAGCCTGCAACACTTGTGTCATTAGTAACCTTAATTATAGCTGCACATCCCTTTTGTATGTGACGTAATGTAATCATGGGCATGAACTCTCTTCATCTCCATGGGTTCTACCCACACTTGCAGAGTGGAGACTATAGAAGAGGGAAGTTTCACTAGACTCAGCTGGAATTGTACCGGCCATAACAGTAATAAAATGAGGTGCAGTTCGCTTGCCATTGGAATGCTGTGTTTGGCCATGATCCTGTTATTTTATAATGTTTTCTTGTTTGTTGTAGACGATCTGGACATTGCCTACCAAAAGCTAAGTGAGCTCATTCGAGAATACCTGGGATTGACCGAGAAAGCCACTAAGGGTTTGGCTCCAACTGCAGGTACCAGCCAATCTCCTCTGTATCAAGTTTATTCTTTGTTGTTGCTTGGGTATTCATTAGCTCGGCTAAAGCTGGTTCACACTGTGTAGTTCCTGCATTTTTTCTGGGATGTAGGAATCAGCCCTTTGGGTATGTAACTCTGCTTGTCTGTATGCCTGTAGTGGGACACTCCCCTAACCCCAGGGAGACACTAGGCAGTGCCTTGGACGTGGACAATAGAGAAGAGTTGATCTCATGTTCAGAACTCAAAAGTTCTTCCAAAAAAGTCTATTCCCAGATGGAACTAGAGAATTGGACCTATCAAGTATATATTTAGTCTAAGAATTTAATGTGAGAGTTTCCTTACTCTTTTTCTTTGGACTGCCAGTCCTGAAAAAGTTGCACTGTAGAGACCAGTGGGTACTCACTGGCCAGAACGTGTGATTGGGGGCCTATCCCTACTGCTCCCTTGGCCAAGCTGCCTAGCCTAGAATTTGGGGACATGACTATTCTGAGATGTATTTGAAATGTTCACCCCTCAAATTTGCCTCATACCCACTAGGATGGCTGCTTGCTTAAAAGATGTCTGGAGAAATTAGAATCTCATGCTAAAAGGAATATAAAATGTGGTGGCTGCTACAGAAAATGTCATCTGAGACAACTTGCATGTGACCCAAAAGTCACTGAAAGAGAGGTCTTGAGGCAACAGTTAGACACCCTGTTCATGGCTGTGTCAATCACATTCGCCAACAGCTGAAGCCCCCAGGGATGGCTGAGTAGATGAAGGCGGTGTTGTATACGGTCTTTGATGTTATTTCATCTTTAAAAGGGAAGGAAATTTTGACACACGCTATTACATGAACCTCGAAGTCAGTGTGGCAAATTAGCGGGTCAGAGCAGAGCAGATACCGTACGGTTGCCTTTTATGAGGTATTTAGAGCAAATTAACAGTCAGAGAACAGAAGTGTGCTGATCAGAGGCCAAGTGGAGAATGGAGCATCGTTGTTGGATGGGTAGAGTTTAAGATTGCAGAAGATGAAACGCGCTCCGGAGATGAACAGTGAGGCTGCTGCAGCAATGTCAGTGACTTAACGCATTGAATAGTACTCGCAACGCAGGGGAAATACCACAACAGGGATCTTTTCTAAAGGTCCCTCCGGGACAGAGCTGCAGTCCCACAGACGTATTTGCAGAATGCTAACCCAGGACTGTTGCTGCCTTGTAGATTGTCTTGCAGCTTGGTGGTCCCCACGGGATCCTGTTTGCCTGGTGGCGCTCTGACAGACTGTATCTCCAGCTCACTGCACCACGTGTGATTCTGAGCACTCTTCTTAGGTCACTTAGTGCTTGCATTTTGGGCTGAGGTCAGGGCAGCACCAGTAAACTCACCGTTATCAGTTGACTTTCCTGCCGTGAGTGTCTCGTGTGTTAAAGGAACTAAGGGAAGGCATGGCAACTAGGAACTACTTGAAGCGAGCCTGGTCTATCAAAACAGGCTTCACTGTCGTGTGCCTACTGAGGGTTGAACCTCACGGAGCTTTCTCATGAGGAAATAGGGCTCTCTTAGCTTTAATTCTTTGCTATCCAAGCAACCTTGTGATCTTTAATTTGGTCCCCTGGGTGGCCCTGGCCCCTGTAGGGGCTGTACCTTTACGTGAGAGCATGCCACCCTGCTCCCTGTACCTGAGCCATGTCCCACTGTAAATTAATAAATTGGTGTGCTGGCTTTTACATCACCCTCTTGTGGATTTGGATAAACACCGAGTCCCCTGAGTGACTGAAAAATGTCCTAATCTGTGTGGTGCTTCTGAACAGAGGAGCAGTGAGCAAGGCCTAGCACAGCAGCCACAGCCTCCACCATGCTATTCCGTAGCTCTTTTATTTCTACAGTGATCAGGACCCTGACTATAGCATGCAGTTACTATTTGGCAAATTAATTGGCAAGATAATGTGTGAACAGGACAATAGACTCCCACTTTAAAGTATATAATAAAATCTTACTTATTTGGAATAATTAGGTTAGGCCTATCTGATTTAATGAAAGGTATAAATTATAGAATTTATAAAAATGTCATAACTCTCAGAAACACTTACTAATCGAAACTGAAGCATCTAGTTACTGAATAATGGAATTCTAGTTTGCAAAGTAGACAGGATGGATTGCAATCAATCATCAGATCTATATCCTCAACAGAACCTTATTTTCTGAAAGGTTTAATATTCTGAAACAGACTGTGCTTTCTTAAGGCAAAAACCTTATCTCATGTTTACAGTTAATTTGCAGAGGGAGTTATTTTTTCAGCTGATAATTAAAGATAAACTTGCACTTCAGTGGCACTGCACAGATCAGACAGTATTCAAGTGAGGATATCTGAAATTCTAATGAATATAGTCCTTATTAATAGGCTTTTAGGGTATCTCTGATGCCCCAAGGAGTCAAGCCAATGGCTTCTGTGAATGCCAGGACTGTGAACTCCTTGCCAAAGGTGAGGATCACCTGTCCATAGGGTCAATACAGATGAATGGGGCCTGTTCTCGTTTCGTTTCTGCTGCTGTGGTTAATTGCCCTGACAAAGAAAGCAATTGGGAAAAAGGGTCTCACAATTTCAGGTGATAATTCATCGTGATGCAAAGTTCAGGTGACACAGTTCATCACTGTGCAGAGTCCAGGTGACAGTTCATCACTCTGCAAAGTCCAGGTGACAGTTCATCACTGTGCAGAGTCCAGGTGACAGTTCATCACTGTGCAGAGTCCAGGTGACAGTTCACCACTGTGCAGAGTCCAGGTGACAGTTCATCACTCTGCAAAGTCCAGGCAGCAGCAACTTCAAGCATCGAGTCACAGCACATCTACAGTCAAGAGCAGAGAGAAATGAGTGAATGCATCTCGCTTGCTTGCTTGCTAGTCCTAAGCTTGATTCCTCTGTTCTTACATAGCTCAGGAACCCCTGCCTAGAGAATGGGGCCACCCACAGTGAGCTGCTGAGTTTTCTTACACAGTTAACATGCAGTCCCCCACAGACAGGCCCACAGGTCAACCCAATGTATACAATTCTTCACTGAGGGACTTTCTTCCCAGGAGGGTCTAGGTTTTGTGTCTCATTGACAAAAATAATTATCGTAGGGCACAGACTTAATTGCCTCCCCCTGAAACTGTAAAGACTCCTTGAAAAGGGGACAGCCCCCAGAAGTACCATCCTCTACCTAGCTGGGGCCTTGCCTCTTTACCTCTATTCTGAGGTGAGGTGAGGTGTTCTGATCTCTTTTCTATGATATATATGTGATATACATATTCATTTATTATATATTCATATTATATATATATCCTAAAAACTAAAACAAACATCTTAGTATAGGGAATTTTAAAAAATAATTAAAATGTCAAAGGAGAGAAAGTGAAATAAATATTTATGATTCTGTGAGAGGTTAGTCTGAACAATTGCCTATCTGACTGGATGGGTATCTGAAGCCTTACTTTTCTGCCTCAAATCTAATTATGAATTTACAAAATCATCTTTTTCTTAAAACATAAAAGAAAACTGTATGCAATATTGTGGCACATCACTGAAGTCTGGCTTGGAGAGCTGAGGCTTTCCCCAGCTGGATTACGAGTATCTGTGTGTTGAGCTTCAGCACAAACAGAAATCTCACGCCCATGGCACCATCTTTCCAAAAGAGATAGTCCTGTGCCAGTGTAATCTAAAATACAATTCCCAAATATTTGGAGTAATAATATATGGCTTCATCCCTGGGAATCGTAAGTTGATCGCCTGTGATCGGGAATACAGTGATTATGTCCAGATCACAATGAGGATGCAGGCAGTGAGAGAAAACCCAAGAGCTGTGTGCTCCGAGGACAGCATCCACCACCTAAGATTAGAGCCATGGACCTTCACCAGGATGGGCTAGCTGAATTATCACCGAATGCACGCATTACTAGCTTCAGGTATTGAGTGCTGAGAAAGCTCCTACAACTTTAAATGTGCCATTAATCTCAACTGCAGACCAATTGAGTGCCAAACTGTCCAGTTTTCCCCAGGGTAATGTAGGAAATATTTGTTTCTAAAGCATGAAGTTAACAGTATAGTTTCTATGGAGTAAGGAGACACTCACTCATTTGCAGCTCCGCGTAAGGGTATGCTCACCCTCCATCTCTATAGAGCAGTGATTCTTGACCTTCCCAAAGCTGCGACCCTTTAATACAGCTCCTCATAAAATTATTTTCATTGCTGCTTAATAACTGTAATTTGCTTCTGTTATGGATCACAATGTAAACAGCTGTGTTTTTCCGTGGTCTTAGGCAAGCCTGTGGAAAAGGGTCATTTGACAAAAGGGGGCGCGACCCACAGGTTGAGAAGTGCTGCTTTAGCGCCTGTGTCTCGGCCTGCCACTGCTTCCAGCCAGCCTTTAAGGCAGGGGAGCTAATGAGCAGCCTGAGTTCTTGCCATAAAGGTTATGAAATGAAATTATATTTTTCCTATTTCTGATTAATGATAAAGGGAAAATGGAGCAATTTGCCAGTCCATAAAATGGTGCTTTTATCTTCTAGTAAAGGGCATGGTGTCATTTAACCAAATTTTCTGAATCATTAAATCATCAAGGTAGAAAAAGAAAACCTGTGTGTCTGCCCATAAATGTAAAAGAAGAGAGAGTACCTCCAGCGCTGAAAGTCATTGTCCTTTTGCTTTTCTTTGTAAGTTTACATGTATTGCATGCATCGTGTAAGCATACATAATTTGCCATTTTAATGCTTTAGAACCTTTTGCATTTATTTCCGTGTGTGTGTGTGTGTGTGTGTGTGTGTGTGCCACAGCATGTGTATCAAGGCTAAAGGACAACTTGTGGGAATTGATTGTCCCTTCCACCATGTGGGTTCCAGGGATCAAACTCAGGTCATTGATCTTGGCAGCAGGAGCTTTAACCACTGGGACATCTTGCCAGCCCCAGTTTGCCATTTTAATTATGTTAAGTGTGAAATTCAGGGCCATTAACTACATTCTTTGTGTTGTGTAACCATAACTACCACTGATTTCTAAAGTTTTTCACCGTTTAAAAAAGAAACTCTAGGGGCTCAGGAGATGGCTCTGTGTTTAAGAACACTAACTGTTCTTCCTGGGTTCAATTCCCAGCACCCACGTGACAGCTCACAACTGTCTGTAACTACAAGATCTGACACCATCCCGCAGACATGCATGTAGGCAAAACACCAATGCAAATAAAATAAAAATAAATTATTAAGAAAAAAACAAAACAGAAAGTCTATTCTCAGTAGCCATCCCCTACCCCGATAACCTCTGATCTACTTCTAGTCTCTGCAAATTTTCCTGTGTAGTTTCACTTTTACATTTAACCTTGTTTCTTGTCTAAAGTTGTGTTTTAGTTTGCATCTGTGATAAATTTGGTGATAAAAATGATGAACAGAGTGTGCCATTAGAAGCCTCACGGAGAAGGAGGTTCACTCAGCCCACTTGTCCCCTTCCACTCTCCTGAGAGTTTGACTGGATACAAAAGAAGACCAGACTAGAAAGGCCCATTGTGAATCTAGAGTAACATGCATCCTTCCTTAGGGGAGGGGACAGTGGTCAAGGGACACATTTGCTGCTGGAGTTGGACCAGTCTGGGGTCACCAAAGTCTCTCCCAAGTTGAACTCAGACTAGTTTCTTCAAGGTTGCTCCAGACTGCATGTCACGTCTGAACACTGCATGGTTCAGAGCCATGCCGCCTGGGCCAGTGTTTAGGTTCCCAGAAGCATGTCGAGGCTTCTATCATTTATACACGAGTGCCAGATGGGGTGACTGTGTCCAGGACACCAGAGCACTCTAAGAAGACGTGACTAGGGAAGCAGGCCCTCTCTATAGTACCAGAATTGCCAGTAGCCTCTGGAAGCCATTTCTGGAGCCAGGGAGATCTGGGTGATGGTGAGCATGAAGACAACAGCGTGGACCCTTGATCTTCAGGAGCACACCCTGGTGTCTTAGGAGGCTTTGAACCCATGCCTTCCTTCTCCCATTCCTTACCCACTGAGCTCCTGCTGGACGCTGAGCCTCGAGGGTGTTAGTAAATAGACAGGATCCTCTCACAGCTTATATTTTAACCGTTAACCAGGAAAACCAGTCTTATTCATTTGGAAACTCTCTTTATCACCCACAGATCTAAACTCAGTTTCGAGCAAACATCTGAATGCTTATTCATTAACGTTCGCTAGAAATGGTCCTAACGTCTTTTAGAGAATTGTAGCCACGTAGTCTCCACAAGGAGAAGGGAAGTCCTACCTGTGGTTTTCTTTTAAAGGTCCTTTGTGCAACACAAAGGGAAATGGGATTTTTTTGTTTGTTTGTTTTCTTTCTGGCAGTAAAGAGTCTTTGTAGCTAACTCTCTTTATATTAAAGCAGGGGCTCCCTCTAACAAGAAGACCATCTCTGGGGTCCCGGCACATCTGGTCCCCTCCCCCAGGCGCTTGGCAAGACTGCAAGCAGATGGCCAAAACTCAGAGGCTCTCCCGGAAGTGCAGATTCATGCAACGTCCCCTGAAAGTCAGAATCCAGCTCTCCCAGAGAGCCAAGAGTTAACTGAGGAGGGAGAACCCCCTAAGAAGGATCCTTCACCCAGCAGCCACCTGGATCCCCCTCAGGAGGTCAGTTCTTCAACCCTCAGTGTTCCGCAGGAAGCCCAAGGCATACCACCAAAGAAGAACGAAGGGGATGGCCAGCCAGCCGACCCTCCTCCGAAGATAACCACTGAGATAGACGGCTCTGAAGATGAGCCTGGACCACATGAGGTAGAAGCAGAAAGACAGTCTTCTACTGTTGCATCTCAAGAGCCATCACAACATCCTGGCCCCTCACCCCGACTCAGACCTCAGTCAGACCAAGATAAGGAATCCGGAGAGCTCAAAGGAGCCCCTAGCAACCCACCCCTTTCTGAATCTGCACAGGGACCTGAGCCAGCTTCTGTGCAGGATAAGGGAACTGAGCCAGCCAACCCTGTGCCCAGCAGTTCCACTCATAGTACTTTAGAAGATCCTTCCCCCTCTGATGTGAAGCCCGCTGGGGGCTCTCAACCACCTCCGAAGGAGGGAACCGCCAAAGCAGAAGTTCCCCGGGCTGGTACTCCTTACCCAGAAATTCCACCTCCCCAAGACTCATCCACAAACTCAAAACATACCCAGGTTGGGGAACAGCCAGTGGCCTTGCTCCCTAGAAGCCGGCTGGCTCCTACCAGGTTGCCCCAGCCCCAGACCCTGGCTCCTCTCCAGAGCAGAAGGCCCACACCCAAGCTTCTCTCTCCCAGCAGGGAAGAGGCTTTGGGGACAAGCTCAGATCAGACCCCAGCTCCATCTCCAAAGTCTCTCCCAACTCAGGATGGAGACCCCAGTAAGCTTCCTCCCATCAGCCCTCCCCAGTCCAAACCACCCCCAAACTCAAGCTCCCACACAGCCCATAGTCCACAGCAAGCCCACGTTGGAAAAGGCAGTGAGATGAAGCTCCCACTTATTAGCCCGCCGATCCAGGGACAAGCCCAGCAGCACTCCCCCAATCCTCCCCAGGAAGAGGAGGCACCCAAAGTTCGGCTCCCTCATATTCCTGCTCCCTCTGTGGAACCTCAGCTGCCTCAGAACACTGGGCCAAGGTCTGCTTTGAAGCCTACAAAGGAGAGGAAGACTCCTAAAGTAGGCCATGCCTCCGGCAAGAAGATTCCAGATCTGCAGGCCTCACCTCACAGCCAGGAGGCTGCTAAGCAGAAAGACGCTAGGAAAAAAAACCTCAGGCAGGGAGAGATAGCTAAAGGGTCGCCACATCCAAGAAAGATGCCAGTCAGAAAGCCTCAGGCTAACCAGCAGTCAGAGTCCCATAGTAAGCCAACTCCTAGGAATGTGTCTAACCCGCTTGCTGCCAGGTCCCCTCTGAGCCATGCTGAAGCAGCGCCAGCAGACCCCCAGAACCAGGAGGAGAAAACCCACAAAGCCCACAATTCCAGAAAGAAGGACCTGGCTCAGTCTGTAGGTGCATCCCAGAACCCAGAAACGTCTGAAGGATTAGCTCAAGAAAATGAAATGGCCTTCGGTGAGAATCATCCAACCCGAGAAGGTCAACCCCCGCAGCCCACTGCCAAGTCAGCACAGGAGGGTTCTGCTCCTGCCATGCATCGTGGTGGAAGAGAACAGGCTCAAAAGAAGGAAAAATCTCAGAAGAGAGAAGTGGTGGGGAAACCTCCAGAGCAGGAGACTGCAGCCCCTAGCCAGCCGCGGGCCAAAGAGACACAAGCCCATAGAGACACCGGTGAGCTCAGACAGGGCTACGCCCAGAGGCACAACATCCTTATGGCTAAGCAGCAACCCAAAGAAAAACGAACTCGAAGAAATGGGGCTGTGCCAGAGGACAGAAGCCCTGCTGCTCCCCAGAATCAGGTGTTAGAGGAGGAGCAAGGCAGCCGGACAGGAAGACTGCGAGCCAGGGGCAGCCAGAGCATCAAAGTTTAAGCCTTGGTTCCTGAGAAGCTGTGAGCCCTGGAAGCTGTGCTGTCAGGCTTGGAGATGTGCAGCTGGTTTCCTTCTGCCACCACCAATCAACGCCCTGCCTGGGGTGGGAGGGCTCAGAAGCCTTTGTAGCTCATTCCCCTTGTGGTGGCAGCCAGGGGAGGCAGCTGGTTTGTTGCTGGTGTGTGTGTCAAGGGGCTCTTTTGAATTTCAATAGGAGTTATGGCTGAAGAAGGGTAGATTACCGTAATGTTTTGTTTTCTTCGTTAGGAAAACTCACTTCTAGGCTGGAAAAATTCTTCATCCTTTTTTGCATTATTGGAGGGGCCTGCAGAAAAACAAAACAAACAAACAAACAAACAAAACATGCAAAAAGAAACTTTGCCATTTTTTAGAGATTTCCCAGCATGTGCACTTAACTCATGAGGACATATCTCTGCGAGCCAGGTACTGGCCAGCCGAGCACTCGAGGTCTGAATTGGCATCTGTTTTGTTTGTATATTAAAAAATGAGTGTCTTCTTTCTGTCTTTGAATAGAAATCTCACGGTCCATGTCTTCAGTATGCCAGAGCATCTGGTTGAATGTGTGGGGAGGAAATTCAGGGGAATCGTTTTTTCATTCATCTCTCCATATTATTCTATTGTACTTCTGGCAATGACTAAGGGACAGCCAGAGCCAGCCTATTGGAAATCTATTAGATGAAAGTATGTGTGCTTCTCATGCAACCAAACTGCGGGAAGGGCCAGGGTGCAGCAGTCTCTCAGAGAGGCAAGGGGCCAGCCATTGAACATCACCAAGGTTCTTGTCATCTTCTGGACTAAGCAAGAGTCTAGACTGCCGTCATTTCTCACCTCTGCCATTCTCCGCATCGATTCCAGTCTTTGAACTGCAAATGGTTATATGTCATTCTCTCTGCATGGCAGGGATATGCCCGCCAACAGCTCTCAAGTTACGTCTGCTGGTATCTCTCACCACTGCTACAACGGGATTCATCTAAATCATCCTTAATCCTGAGATTAAAAAGAACATCCAAAGAAAGGCTGATTGCCCCATTGGATCAAGCATTCATCTAGAACAATCAGCTCTGGCCTGGGCATGGTTATCATCACCTATCACCCACTGGGTTCACTGCTCCATACAGAAACTATGTTTCCAGAGAGGGTAATTGCAGTCAAGGCCATCAGTCCACGATTCTACTCTTTTAAAAAAAAGTTAGAAGATGATCATTGAGTCTTTACTGTGTGTGCAGGCAATGTATTGAAGCTATGTCTGATATCCCATATTTAGTGTATAGGCAATGACTAGTGCTGTGTTTTATCTTACACAAAAGATACATGCCCACAAACCTGTAGGAATAGCAGATATTATCTCAAGTGCAATAGAGGACACTGATCTTTTTAAAAATCAGCGATATAGGGAGTAAACAAGACTCTTCTCAGAACTACCGAATATTAGTAGTTATCCTCTGATTTACCTGCCTTCTCTAAGATAAAAGTTATAGGATGATTTTTAAGTAATTTCTAATTACTAAGTGAAGTCATCACCAAGAAGGCTTTATCGAGCATATTCTATGTACCAGACAAAGCAATGGTTGCTGGGTGTATCATAAGATGATGCCAGCGCCGGGCAGTGGTGGCGCATGCCTTTAATCCCAGCACTTGGGGGGCAGAGGCAGGCGGATCTTTGTGAGTTCGAGACCAGCCTGGTCTACAAGAGCTAGTTCCAGCGCAGGCTCCAAAGCCACAGAGAAACCCTGTCTCAAAAAAACAACAAAAAAAACAAACAAACAAAAAAAGATGATGCCGGCACTTCAGGGAACTCTGACAAAACGGCCCAAGACTGCACCATGAAACTAGGGTACCCAGAGATCCCAAAGCAGGCTTAGCTGTAGTTGGCATCCCACAGGTAAGAAAACCTGATCATTTACTTTTCTAGATTGTTGTAAGGGCACTGAGTTCCACCTGCTAGAACTGCACCAGGAAACACTTCAAAGAGATGCGTGTCCCTCAGCTGAGGTTTCAGGGCTGCAGAACTGGTCAGCAGACGGATGCAGGAGGAGATGCCTGCTGTTGCATAAATGCGCAGGCAGGAGCAGATAGTGTCTCCTTAGACCCAGCTGCCAGGTGAACTACAGGCCAATCTAATCTGTGAAGGGACTTTGGAAGCCTCATCTTGTAACAACAGCACAGGGAGGGCAGAGTGCTTAAATTTCTACTTTAGGAATGAAGATAAGGAAGGCAATGCTAGAGACAGAATGGCCACACAACATGGCAGGAGTTAGGATAGGCTTGGAAGATGGCACCGCTGTCAGGGGAGGTCAAATCCACTTGGTAATTAGCTTGGCTGTGGAGAGGGTAGATTATGAAAGACTGCAAGCAAAGAATTGTCGCCCCCCCCCCAGCTTCTCACTATGTAGCCCTGGCTGATCAGATTGGCTTTGAACTCACAGGAATTCGCCTGTCTCTGCCTCCTGAATGTTCAGATTAAAGGCATGCACTGTGATGCCCAGTAGTACACCATTCATTTTCTATATGTGGAATTTGAAGTGCTTTCGTGGGCCAGAGCCTCACCTGGGTTTGAGTTACCATGTTGGGTGTTCTCTTTGGCCGCTGTTTTGGAGATGTTTGGAGCTGTATTTCCCTTTAGTGTTTGAGTGGGATGCATTATACAAGCTTCCCTCTGCTGTGGAGGAGGCGCTAACCCCTGGAGTTCAAAATAATAAGACAGGGTTTTTTTTTTCTTTTTGTTTTTCTGTGGTTTGAAGTTTTATTCACTGTCGTTGGACATTTTGAAAGGAGAGCGAAAGACCATTGTCTCTGGCAAGAGGCTTCTACTGCTAGTATTGATTATCTCACCACAAGGAAAAGCTTCAATTTTCCAACGCAGAGCATAAATACATAAAGTGACCGCTTTCCATCTGCACTAACAGGCAAAGTTCACATTGCTTCTGCCTGGGGTTTATCACAAAGCAATCCCAAGAGAGAGAGAGAAAAAAAAAGCCATAGTGGGCTTTAAAAGTCACTGTGCTCACAATGCCACCTTCTTAAGGAAGTCTGGTGTTCAGTGTTCAGATCATCAGAGAGCACTTCCACCAGCCGTAAGAGCCTTCTTCACGTACATAAAGAGCCGAGCCCCCAAAAGATAGAGAAGGCGCGATCAAACAGCTCACAAAAGAGGATGTCCAATAAGCATGCCAGAAACAATTTAACCTCACCGTTAAGTTAAAACAGAACAGACTTTTTGATACCAAATTTTTTGATACCAGATACAAACCAGATGAAGCTCTGTTTGGGTGAAGGGTTGGTGTCCACAGTGAGGAAGCAAATTGGCTTGCCTTTTCTGGGGAGCAGTTTCCCACCCCGTCATAGAGGTGCAATTTGCAGACCTTTAATCTGCAGATCATTTCAATCCAAGAATTATCATGAGGAAAAGTACGTGAGAATGTTCATACCAAATTTTATAACAAAGGTTAGCAAAACTCCACACAACGGGATTTTTGAAATACATTTACAACACAGCCATCTGCTAGAGGCTTCTGCCTGGTGTTGCCCTTACAATACTGTAGAATCTTTACTTAGAAGATAGTGTTCATTACACATGAGGAAGAAAGGGGATTAAGGAGGTAGTCAGTGTGGCTCTTATGTTGGCTATGGGACACTAGATTGAGACTAGTTTTTTTCTCTTGTTTATGTTTTTGGTATTTTCTATAAGTTCATGTTTATTCTAAAAAGGGAAACAGAATTAATGCATGTAGACACACACACACTTTGGAGAGCTGCCATGTCTATTTGGTCAATTTCAATTTGACGTAATAAAGGACTTTCTGAGAGTCAGATGGCTTGCAGAAAATCAGAACAGCCTCCTCCAGACATAAGGTGCCCCATCTTACAGTGGAGCCTCCATGTGTTGGAAGACTTCATAGAGTGGATGGAACTGAAGTTTTTCTTTCTGATGTATGGTCCGCCTACAACAGCCGGTCTCCTGGTTATGAAGAATCCAGCTGCCTTTTTCATTAAGTAGCATGCTTTTGTAGTAGAAATGGAATGGTCCTCATACTCATTAGCTCACTGGCTTAAAACATTTTTGAGCAAGCTCCGTAGGTAGAAGAGTACATTTCACAGTATCGCGGCCCAGTAAAGCACATCCACATATAGGAAATGAAATATTGTGAGACGCTTTTCATAGATGCTATACTCACATTTTCTATGGTGCTGAGTTTAAATTTTCTAAATTCAGGTTGTAGCTCACTAAATCAATTTTACAATGTAGTTTGCACTCTACTGAGCCTTCTGGATCTCAACTTTGTCCTGTTCCTGGGGCCTACTTGCCAGGTCATCTACTTTCTCTAACTGCCTTCAGGTTGGTTGGATAGGCTAGCCTCAACTTACTCTGAATTCTTCTCTGAGAACAGGATCTGGTATATTGGCAGTTAAGTCTTTTGTTATTGCTTGGCCTTAGATTGGATATTATCCAAACTTCCTATACATAGCTATAAGTTCTTTTATAAAGTTTACAAAACACTTTAAAAACACTCTTGATCAGTGATGATGCTCCCAGTAAGTAATTAGATAACTCCCTTGCCCTTAGCTCCATGACAACCCTATAAACAACGCTGTGACAATAAAGGAGCCCCCAAATTCCCCTTGAGGTCATTGAGGTGCTGATATAGCATCCAGCACAATATATCCATAAGTGAGTTTACATATTTGATAGGGTTTGAAAGACCAACTTTAGTAATAACTTTTCCATGTTGACTAGGCATCCAAAGAAGAGAGCAAATGCCTGCCCCTCTTTCTGTGTGCTAATGGTAGGTACTGTTAGCAGAGTAAACCCATAACCTTAAAGCTGAATGTGGGAGGGTCATCACAAGCAGCAAAAGCTGAGGGCCTTCTGTTAATGATTATAACCTTAGAAAGTCTCGATTACAAATAACACTGAATGTCAAAATAATCTTTGGAAACTCAATCTAGTCAGGAGTAAATGAAGGAGTATACTAAAAGCACCCAGAGCAATGTCTGCCCTGTGGCAAGTAAGTACCAAGATGAGCATTTGTTAGTACTAACATGTAACACAGCAAAAAACAAAACAAAAAAACCCTGTATTTGATCATGAATTAGAATAGGAGAGCGTGTCCTGTTTGAACTAGGTGGAAGTGTTTGTTAAGTGAAATTGTCTTCTCTGGAAATCCCTTTGTGACTTCAGCCATGGCTAAATTAAAGAGCTTAAACAAAATTAGAATGATACTAAAAAGAAATGGTAGTTCAGCATACTATCCCTAAGATAGAAGGCTCCTTCGCTAGGCATTCACAGGCTGCCTGCCGCCTGCACAAGACAAGGAGAGGCATCAAGTCTGAGCTGATGGTGAATTTCCTTGTGACACAAACATCGACCACTTAGGATAGCAGCTGGCACGTAATGCTCGCTCAGTAAATGCTGTCCTTTTTATTGTCCCATGCTGGGAGAGATCAAGTGTATTCATGCTGTCACATGTGTAATAAACAGATACATTACGTGTTTTCTCTTCGTGGTGGGTTGAGACAAAGTATGGCTTTTGCTTCTAGATCTACCAACCCTCGGTTTCTGAGAACAAAACTGAACATCTAGGTGAAGAAAAGCACTCTTGACATTTGGTCCCCTCTACATTTTATTTCCTTCAAAGCATCAACTAAAAACTTCATGACAAACTTACTCATTTTGTAAAATGGTCTGGCATTCTCATAAGCTTTCATCGGAATGTTCTGGAGTTGGTGTCTGCACGTTGGCTTGTTAGTTGAGCCCCACGGAAGACATTACACAAAACAAAGTCCAGAAAGAAGAAAAGGTTTCGAACTTCATTTTCTCTGTGTATGAATATTTTTTCACAAGCGTTCTTTTTTTCCTGGTGTGGACTCTGTTTCTATTTAAGTAGCTGGCTATCCCTCTGCTAGGACACCAAAGAATAGAGCATCCCACTGTTCCAGTAGTTTAGCAGATGTATTCATTTTGCCATAGAAACATGAACATTATTACTCTATTTCATTGGACTGAGGCGATAGCTTTCTGCATAGTATCCTATTTTGCTATGGAAAATTATCATGGGTATTATATGAAATGAATTTTCTGCTTGCCGTTATTCCTTTCTCAGAACACAAACAGACACGATCTGTTGAGATGCAATTCTGTCTTGGAAAAATAGCTTCTTTTGGTTCCTTCAGCTTTGTGAAAATACTCCCTAATGAACTCATCGTTTTTCTTTACTTTCTACCACAAATTGTGTAACTATTCTGTTAGAAATAAATATTTTACATTCTATAGTACATTATGTGTTTTAGGTTGTCTTAAGCCTTTTTTCATGGCTGTATATATTTCATGATGTATATTTCTTGTTGTGGGAATTTACTTGTGTTTATATATTAATCATGGCATTGATAAATTACTCTTAGTTAAAAGAAAACTGCATGTTTTTAGAGCCGCCTTTGTGTGGAAGAAAAAAAATGAATGCTTTTGGGTAGTGAGAATTTATTTATTTCTCAAAACTGGAGCCTGTTTCCCAAGTCATCCATTCCAGAGAATGTTTCTTTCAAAGAGAGAAAAACTAGTGGGAATACAATTCCTTTTCAAAATTTTATTTAAATATCCACAGACTTTCCTATTGAAAGATGATCAGCCCTCTGTGTATGGACAGTGGCCACATGGATACACTACCCAAGTCCTCTTACTCCTCCAGTAAGAGTTATTAAGTGGGCTCTCACTTCTCATATTATTCACAGTCTTGCCCCCACATAGCAATTTAATTAGTGCTTCCTGACCTGGATGCTTTCCTGTGGTAGCACGTCCTTGGCATAGATTATTTTCTCCTTTCCTGTATGTGAAATATCCTATGTTGCCTGTATGATACAACATTAAACACGTCCATGGTCTGTTCCTAGTGTGTTGTCTACACCACATGTGCTGGTCGGACTGGAGTCTGTGCTTCTTTCTTTAAAGTGCATCGGCCAAATAGTATTTAAGTCATCTGGCTTCAAGGGAATGTGTGTAAGTGCAAGGTGCAAGCGTTTTAAGATCATCTGGAAATGCATCCCGGTTCTTCCACATCCTTCTGCGTTCTCCCGCGTCTGGTAATGCTGCTCCCCATAAACAGCTCTAAAATCCGCCATGCTTCACTAAACTCACTTATGCTTCATTGTAGGCATTTAAATAAATTTAAACAGCCTATATAATGACGAGCTTGTGTCTTTCGTGGACTATAAAGTAGTTTGCGTGCTTTTCAAGCATTGCCTCAAGGCATACCTAAATATAGATGCTCTGACTCAAGATGACACCCAGGAAGTTTGAGCCAGTGCCTTGGAACGTGGGTAGTTCTGTTGGGTTTTAGCTGAGAAGAAAGGCCTTTTGTCGTCTGATGTATTAAGACATTAGAAAAATATATTTTAAGTGATGCGAAATGCTAGTCCATATCACTACAGTGGTGGTGTTCTAATGTAGTTTCAGTAACATAAACACACCTCAGATGCTGCGTTGCTAACCCGTAAGGCATTGAACTGTCAGGACTGCAGCTGCTCTGTAGTGTCAGACTGAGTGTGGCTTCGTTATACCACAGTACAGGTGGCTTATGTCTTAGAAAGCTAGAGAAAGGAGCCCATGCGAAAACTGTATTTTGAATTAGCTTATATATAATATGTTTCCACAGAAAAGATCAAGTAGGTAGGAAAATATATGCCTGTACACACATCTCTGTGGCAGTTATTTAAGCAAATGTGGTCTCCAGTTTTTATCTTTTAAAAATATTTGTATTAATTCTTTGAGACTCTCCTACACTGTGCTTTGATGATATCCATCTCCCTTCCCCTAACTCTTCCCAGATCCACACCCTCTTCCATACCCACCCACCTCTCTGTCCCCATTGGTTTTTACACTTGGGCATGTGGCTACCTGCGGGAGCACAGTCAACCAAATGGGGCCCACACCTTAAAACAACAACAACAAATACCTTTCCACTCCTGTTGCTCCTCAGCTTGGCCATGGGGCTTCATGCCCACCTCCACTTCCTTCCTGATTGTGTCTGTCTTGAGCCTCTGCACACTCACAGATGCTGAGTTCATGTGTGCATCTGCCCCTTGTGTCCAGAAAACAGTTTTTGTTTTAGTCGTTCACTGCCCCTGGCTCTTACCATCTTTCTACTCCCCTCTTCCACAGTGATCCCTGAGCCTTGGGGACAGTGAGCGTGATGTAGGGGATTCCATGGCCTCTTATTCTCTACATTTTGACTGGTGCTGAGGTTTGAGGGATGTACTAATGTATAGTGATAAATCACCTGGGCTCAGCTTAGACTATTATGTCCACTAAACAGAGTAAAGAAGAAAGTTCTGCCCTGCCCTGTGATCTGTCTAGCCACAGGTCCTGATAACACTGCCAGATATGGATTCTATCTTAAAGATCAGGTCTTAAATCCAACCAGAAAGAGGTTGGTTATTCCAATGACGTTTATGCCACTACTGCATTAGTGGGCATACCTTCCCAGGTCCTTCATTATTGTAGCCCTCAGGGTTCTCGGGAGAATGGGTCAGTGATTACTTTTCTCCTTTGCTACTGTGCAAAGCCCCTTCCAGCACTAGGAAAACTAGCCAGGAGCAATGAAGCTTCTGGGTCAGCAACAGCTTAGTTTCTCCATGTTCTGGCTTAAGTTAGTAGTGTCTTCAGCAATAGGGTCTGACTGCTAAATTCTATGGGGTAACCAAGAGCAAGAACAATAGCTTTTAAGGTTTGAGGATCTGTGGGACCCCACTGGTAACAACTTCAGATGAGGTAACCCATTTCTGATACTGAGCTTTTATTAGCCCACGATGTCTGTTAGTAGATGAAGAGATAATGAAAATGGAAGCATTTATATTTAAAAATTAAATTTTTATTTTATTCAATTTGTTCAGAGTCATCTTGTCTTTTCCATAATGCTATAAACAACAGGACAAATGTTTTATGGGGGGAAGGAACTTGGGGTGTACCTTCTCCATTACCTATCTTCTTAGCTACTGTGAATTTGGGGTGGGTATTGCTGGAAAGTGTATATATGAACACATTGTGTGTGCACACATGCAGAGGTTGACTGGCAACTGGCAGGCACCAGGGATCCTCCTGCCTGAGTACCCCCACACCCAGCATTGGGATTGCAGGCAGGTGCTGCCACTCCAGAACTTTTATGTGGGCACTAGGGAACCAAACTGAGCCATCTCTCCAGCCTTAGAGGTGAATTCTATTTTTTTATTGAAAATAGATTTTTTTCATACAGTAAAGTCTGATTACTGTTCCCCCCCACCAGATCCTCCCCATCTCTACACCCACCCAAGTCTGCACCCTTTCTTTCTCTCATTAGAAAACAAATGAGTATCTAAAAATAATAAAGACAAACAAACAGAATAAGACAAAACAAAGGAGGTAAAGAAAAAGCACGTGCAACACATGGCTGCAGAGACAGACACACTTACACACATGGAAATCCCATAAAAACAGAGAATTGGAAACTGAATGTTATATAACATAATGTGTAAGCAACAGACCTGTAGAGAAAAATCAATCCCAGACAAAGCATTATGAGACAAACAATAACAACAATACAAACCCTCGTCTGGCTCTTCAAATAAAACTCCCCACCCCTCCAGGTTTTTAGATGTTTGATCTCTGCATCTCTTCAAACTTCTGACAATGTCTCCAGCTTACAATTTCCTCCCATCCCATCTCCGCTCAGAGGACTTCTTTTGACCACCGTGCCATCTCTTTCTGCCCCTTTATCTGACTTCATTGTATTTATTACCTAACATTTTAAAATGTCTTGTCTGTCTCCAGCTTTAGTCTAGTCCCCACAGGTCAAGGAGTTGTGTTTATTTGCTTTGTCTGCAGCGTCCAGCACTACATCCTCTGCATGGCAGGTACTCAATAAATATGGATCAAATGAATATTCTCAAGGTTTAACAAAGAATGCTCCCACATATGGTGCCTTTTGATCAGTTTGGTTGTGATAAGTATGGTTACTTTAATGTTCCTCTCGAGATTCCTCCTGACCTAGAGTTCCCGGATATGTCCTGACCAATTACTGCACACAAATCGCTCCACTTGAAGACAGGTGCTAGGATATGAATTCTGGATTCTCCGGCCAGGACATTCACTTTCGTTTATTGGTTTGGCATTGGCACAATTTGTTTTAAGTTCATGTTCATTCAGTCCCAGCACTCAGCAGAGAGTAGAGAGCTCACTCTTCTGTCCTCAGCCCCACCTCACTCTACCCCTGCCCTTACCTCACTTCTCTTCTCCCTTGGTGTCTGTTTCTTGAGACATTTTCTCACACTTCCTAGCCTGGCCTCAAGTTCTGTTTTAGCTGAGGATGACCTTGAACTTCTGATCCTCCTATCTCCACTGGGATCACAAGTAGGTCCATCATGCCCTGCTGATGAGAGCTTTGTGCATGTTAAGTTGCCACTCTGAGAAGAGCCTTGGGGTCTCATGCTTTTTACAGGATTTATGTCTTCAGGCCAGGTGAGGCTCTGTGGGCTGAGTTCCAGGTGCCTCATTGCTGCTTCTCATCAGATCCAGAAGCCCAGGCCTTACATCCTAAGCCCAGAGATCTTGCCTTCCATCTTAGTTCAGGGACACAAGCTTTAGCCCCTGGTACCTCTGGCTTCTTGACATCACCTTGAAGTTTTTCTTTCCAGACTCTATTTTGCATATATATTAAAAACAAAGCACGCTTCTGTGAAACATTCATCCTTCCTTATGTCTTTGGGGTGGGGAAGTTTCCCACATCTGCTCAATCAAGCACGTTAACTAAAGATGTGTGGGAAAGTTACTGTTTGAGCATTTTATAAGCAATGCGCCTGAAATGCTTCCCGCTTCCAAGGACCTATCTGCATGAGCAAGACTGGAAATGTGTATTCTATACCTCTAGACATTCTGGTGTTTTGAGGAAAGGCTTGGTGTTAGTCATGGATAATTCTTGTTCCATTGAACTTTTAACACTTCTTAGAACTGTATCTTTCTAAGATTTTTGGAGACTTTTGTCAAATGGAATATAATTATAAGGGTGACTTTAAATACTAAGAGCCATTGTTTTTGACGTTTCACTTAATGCTAATACCAAGCCCATGCTGACCAAGTACTGGTTTACCTTCCAAGGCGTTGTACCTCCTGGATGCTATCGGCTGACTTACTAATAGTATCAATACTGTAAGATGTGTCTTATTTATCTTCAAGTTGAAATGCACAAACTTTAAGTATACCATGTCATGTGTTTGGACAAATAAAATTGGCAACATTGCTGTCACATCAGGAAACTTATTCTGTTATATGTTTTTCATTTACAAATTCATCTTTTCCTCACCAGCTATTAAGACATCTTACCTGAAATCTGAAGACTTTCCTAGGAGGCCCGCTGCTTCCAGTACCAGTGAATTCTTGGATTCAACAGACAGAAACTACTACGCGAAATTATGGGCCAAACTTTCATCCAAAAAGTCACCTGTGGTAAGGGTGGGGCAGGTGGGATAAAATGATCATAGAAACTTACTCTGTCCAGGTTGAAAAAAAAGGAGGGGGTGAGGGCTTATCGGCCGAGCATAGTAGCATACATCTTTAATCCCAGTACTCAGAAAGCAAACAAAGACAGGAGGATTTCTCTGAGTTTGAGGCCAGTCTGAACTACACAGTGAGGCCCTGTCTTAAAAAAAAAGGGGGGGGGGAGCTGGGAGGTGGCGGTGCACCCCTTTAATCCCAGCACTCAGGAGGCAGAGGCAGGCAGATCTTTGTGAGTTCAAGGACAGCCTGGTCTACAAGAGCTAGTTCCAGGACAGGCTCCAAAGCCTGTTTCAATCTCCCCCCAAAAGGGTGGCCTTAGAATTTGGAGATTATTAAGTTGTCCCAAACTGTTCTTGTACATCTATGAGCTGAAGATAGAATTCCTTCTTCCCCCCACCCTCACCTCTAGGAACAGTTACTATTCCCAAAATTAAATAAAGCTTCGGAGTACCTTTCTCTCAGGTTCCCTGCAAAAGCCCTGGCATTCGGCTCCTTTGCTTGCAGTAGAAAAACAGCACAATAAAACAAGTACAGGAAAACGTCGATTTCAGGGGTGGAGTTGCTCTGAGCTGGGGTGTGACTATGAGTATCTGGGAGCTGGAGTGGAACCAAGCCCACTGCAGAGTGTGCTTCATGCAGCACTATGTAAAGCAGGCCCCTAACTTTATCCCAGCTCAGTCCTCTGGGACTGTCCAGAAACCACCCAGGTAGGAGTGCCTAACACACAGAAGGGCCTGTGTGCTCATTTCCGTGTGTAATGGCTTTTATGTGATGATCTGGGAATGCAGAGACTTAAAACATTGCAGTTGCAGAGTACACCTAGCTTCTAGTTGGTCAACTCAAGGCCCGCTTGTTCAAAGCAAGTTACACCACCGCCTTCTGTAGTCAGAACCATGGTCAGTGGCCAGAAGACTCAGTGCTATCAGGCTTGTGATAAGACGTGGCAGGTGTTGGGTGGGGACTCTTAAGTGCAGGAAGATGTTTCTGCTTTGCTTTTCTGGGTGGCGACCTCTTGCACTAACTGCAGACAGGCCTGCCTCTCTCGCCCACTCTCTTAGGTGAAGTCTCCCACATTCCCACAAACGTCCCGCTAGCTCTTCAGTTCATATTGCTGAAGGCAAGAGTACAGTCAGCCCGACTGACTCCTTAGCCACACTTCTCAGGCTTTACAGACTCTGCAGCCCCCGCCCCCATCCCAAGGGCTCCAGATTCCGGCATCATAGAGGCAGCAGGACTCTCAAACATCTACAAATGATATGATGCTTGAGTGCAGGGACGTTGTTTGACCAAAGCCAACCAAATCTAGAATTTGCCCCCACCCACCAGGAGTTATGAGAAATCAAACGTCAGCCATTAGTAATGGAGATCAGGCTCCATCTTTGAATCAGTTTAAGAATTCAAAGGCCTCTGGCTGTTCGGGGAGGTTTCAGAAGGACCTGTAAATCACATGGTAACCTTGGAGATGTTCCTCTTGTAAGTTCCTGGATTCCTCTTCAAGCCACTGGCTCTGGTATTTTCCACGTTCTTTTTTCTCCAGCTGGTAGGTTGGTTTTCTTTTTTTCCCAGCTAAGGCTCAAGTAGCCCTGAAATCTTACCATCCCCTGGACATCAGTTAGAAATCAACAGGAAAGGCATTTAATGTGGAGTGCCCATTGCTCTCTGTCGTTCTGGTTCTGGGAAACACAGGACCCTTCAAGTCAGTCTCCAGTTTCTTCCTTTGCCCTGGACACCCTGGCTTTCTTGAAAGGCATGGCTGAGGCTCCCAAACCCAAGTTTTTTATCTCCCTTTGTAGCCTTGGGCATCTGGAGTTTAGAGATTTTTTTTAAAAAAAATAGGATTTGGGGGCTGGAGAGATGGCTCAGCGGTTAAGAGCATTGCCTGCTCTTCCAAAGGTCCTGAGTTCAATTCCCAGCAACCACATGATGGCTCACAACCATCTGTAATGAGGTCTGGTGCCCTCTTCTGGCTTGCAGGCATACACACAGATAGAATACTGTATATAGAATAAATAAATAAATATTTAAAAATGATTCAAAATATTTTTTAAAAAATAGGATTTTGGGATAGAGTTGGTGGTGCAGAGACCCTGTCTCAAATAAACAAACTACTACAACAACAAAAGAATAAATTTAATAAAGGAAGTGAACATCCTCTGTAAAAACTTTAAAACACTTAGACATCAATTAAAAAGACACTAGAAAATAGCAATGCCTCCCGTGGTCATGAACTGGCAAAATTAGTACTGTCAAAATGACTATATTACCGAAAGACAATCTCTACGCTAAGTGAAATTTTCATCAGAATTCTAATAGTGGTCTTCACAGAACAAGAAAACGGAATCCAAAAATTCATATGGAAGCACAAAGACCTTGAAGAGCCAAAGCAATCTTCAGGAGAAGGAGCCATGCTGACGATATCACAAAGACTCATCTCAGGGCATATACCATGGAGCTATGGCAACGAAATCAAGATGGCTCACACAAGCAAACACATCAACCAATGGAATAGAATAGTGGACTCAGAAATAAACACACCCAGCTAAGCTACAGCCGCCCGATCTTTGACGAAGGTGTCAAAAACACATTGCCAAGAAAGACGGCACGTTCGGAAAATGCTTGGAATGCTGGGTATTCTCATGTGAAAGGATGGGAATAGTGAGCTGGGAATGCGGCTCCATTGCTAGAGGTCTCACCCAGCCTACGTAAAGCCCCAAGTTCAAGCCCAGCACTACGTGAGACTGGACACGGCAGCACATGTCTGCAGTCCCAACATTTGGGAGGTCAGGGGAGGAGATCAGAAGTTCAACATCATTTCCGTTGCTTAGTAAATGTAAGGCCAGCTTGGACTACATGGCACCCTGAGAAAAGAAACTAGATGCCCGTCCCTCACCCTGCACAAAAATCAATCCTACATGAGTGAAAAAATCTTAATGTAAGACCTGGATTCTGAACCTGCTAGATGCACAGGGGAAAGGCTCGAGATGGCGTCGGAAAAGGACGGCAGTGGCACAGGAAACAGCCTCAAGAGTTTACTAGTGGGGGTCTGCATGGAGTGAAAGCGCGTAGTCAGCAAAGGAAACGATTATATCCAGCAGAACAGAGAGTCAGTCTCAGAGTGGGAAACAACCTTTGTCAACTACACATCAGGCAGGGGATTGATAGCTACACCTGATCTTAGCCTAAAGGCTGGTAAGCAAGTAGATTATTATCTAGGATCTATTTTCTTTAAACTACACACACACACACACACACACACACACACACACACACACACACCATCCAGTCAGTCAATAGGATGATGAAATAAATAGGCAATTCTCAAAGAAAAATATACATGACCAAAATATGGAAATGTTTTCCTCATCCTTTGTTTAGGGAAATGCAGATTAAAACTACCCTGAAATTCTCTCCTGTCCAAATCAGAATGGCTAGTATTAATAAGATGAATAACAGTAAGTGCTGCCAAGGATGGGGATGGACAGGTCCCACATATGCCAGTGGGAATGTGAACTAAGGCAGGCACTGTCGATATCAATATGGAAACTTGTCAAATAGCTACAAATAAAACAACCATGTGACCTGAAAAATCCTGAGGCAGCATACCACAGAGATATTTACACATCTGAGTTTATTGCCACGAGATTCACAATAGACACAATACGGACCCATTCTAGATGTCCATCAAAAGGTGAGTGGATGGATAAAGTCAATGTGAAGGATGTGCACAAAGTTCAGTCATCTCCAGAGAAGAATGAAATGATGGCACTCCTAGGACATGGACGGAACGGGAGGTCATTGTGCTAGTGGAACTCAGACAATAGCAAATATTTCATATGTGGGATCTGTTGTGTTGAATAAGTGTCTTTCTGTGTCTCTGCCTCCCTTTCTATGCACATGATGTGTATGTGCATGCGTGTGTGCGTGCATGTGTGTGTGTGTGTGTGTTAGTGGAACTCAGACAATAGCAAATATTTCATATGTGGGATCTGTTGTGTTGAATAAGTGTCTTTCTGTGTCTCTGCCTCCCTTTCTATGCACATGATGTGTATGTGCATGCGTGTGTGCGTGCATGTGTGTGTGCATGTGTAAAATGTGTGTGTGTGTTGTGAAAGTAGAAAGGATTATGAGAGGAGGAAGAGATCTAATGAAGCAGGAAGGAGGAACAAGAGAGGGTAGTGGAATAAATGTCATGAAAAGCGAAAAGGGAAGGAGATGAGAGGGCCGAGAAAGAGGAAAAGGGGAAGAATAAGAACTAGTTATATGAAATATCATAATGAATTTATGTTTTGTATACCAATAAATCTATCTTTGTATAAAAGGAAAAGAAAGAAAATATAAAAAGAAGCCAGGCATGTGGTGCATAACTTTATCTCAGTACTTGGTGGTGAGGCCCTGCAGATGGATTTCTGTGAGTTAGAAGTCAGCCTGGTCTACTGAACAAGTTTCAGAACAGCCAGGGCTATATAGAGAGGCCTCTTGTGTGTGTGTGTGTGTGTGTGTGTGTGTGTGTGTGTGTGTGTGTGTGTGTACAGAGAGAGAGAGAGATGCACATATATGTATGTATGTATGTATGTATGTATGTATGTATGTATCTATATCTATACACACACACACACGGGAGGGGGGGGATTGGAAAAGGAAAGCCCTTGACAGCGATAGACCAAGTAGAATTTGCACCCCACTTGCTTTGGGATGTTTTTAAATTCCATTTCTCTGAAACATACTTCTCACCTGTGTTGAAGATTGCATTCTTGTGGTTTTGATCAAACTCACCTTGAAATGCATTGTTCAGCGCAGCCTCTTCAGCATGGCCCCTCTAGTTCAGCATTCTGCTCTGACCTGGGCTAGAGTCTGCAGTGTGCCAGTGCATGGGGGTCAAGGTGTGGTCACAAGATAATGAGGCCAGTTTTGTCCGTGACATGAAATTGGTTTGATTCCTTAGGCATTTCTAATGGCACATGCCATGACCAGCTGATTAAGATATACGTAAGTCTGTACTTTTGGTCTGTGCTTGTTTCTACTGTTTTTTTTTTTAAATATTGCTTTTTTTATATAAGATGATAGATAAGTGCACTCACTTCTATGACAGTCTCTCACAAAAGAAACTTATTTGCCAGGAGATGTCACTTTCTCTTCTGAACATTCCAAATCCTGTCTACTTTATGATGTCATTGTAAATGCACATGAAATGTCTTCATAAATTAATGACTTAGGAAACAAATGTTCGTCATTGCTCTGTTGGTGACGGTTGGCAGGGAGTGAGGAAGAGCTAAGGCCTTCAGCTATTCTGGTCCATGTTCAGAAACAGCAGCTCTTCCTTCGTGAGATCAGCAGCAGCCTTGTACCATCCCAGGCTTCTGCCAGTTGCCAGGACTTATGCTTCTGCCACAGTAGGCTTGGTAGTTCTGATAAACCCTCCTGCCCAAGACAACTAGAAAATGTGGATTTAAAAAGAAATCTACTTAAAGGCATCAGAGAACAAACAGAAGAATGGAAAGTGGCCTGGCCTGGAATTGTGGGGAAAAGATCCTGAGAGGTGAGCCTGTACCAGAAGTCGCTTATCTCCTTTGACCTTTGGTTGAGGGTCGGCCCGACCCCGGTGACCTTCCTGTGGAAATACAGCAGCATTGAACTCTGAGCGCCGTGAAGAAATACAGCCTAGTGAACAGTGGATTGGTAAGTGAAGGGCTCTCTCTCACCTCGGGGAGAAGATGAGCAGGGGTACACAGGGCTTCACAGTCACTCGCTCCTGCAAGCACACCTGCCTCCAGCAAAGCCACCAGGTACCGGTGGCAATGGTTCTACAAGCCATTTTGAAAACACAGCGTCTAGTTCATAATAAGAAAATTATCAGGTAGGAAAAGAGATAGGAAAATATGAGGTAAAAATAACAGAATCAACAGATACAAAGATAAACTTCCTGATACTAGAGGCAGCAAATACAGTCTGAAACCTCCAAAATCTAATATGACTGTACTTGCAGCCCCCAATGCATAGGAGAATTAATCCAAAATGTAGAGATCATGAAGTATAAGTGGAAGTTATGAAAACTGGGACAGAGAATGGTAACTGAAATTAGTACCCAATTAGATATAGCTCGGGATAGATGGGGAGATTAGTAAGAAGAATCATATGACAATATGACAGAAATATGGCGAAAGGGAAGATGCATAAAGCCAAGAGTGAGGAACCCCAGCTGTGTTACTGGGTCCTAAAAGGAGAGACGACAGTGAGAACACAAGCCCCACTTGGAGAGGTAAGGGATAAATCCTCTGTCTCATGGAAGGAAGTCATGAGATAGAAATCCAACTAAGATACATATTTGTATTGAAATCATATGGCACTAAAATGAAAGATTCCTTTTCATCTAAAGAAAATAATCACGGGGAAAGATTGTTGTCCATGGTGCAGCAGCATTTTAGATAGATAGTAACTTTGCAAAAGGCATCACTGAAGACTGTTAAAGTGATCAGTTGTTGCTAGCCAAGAATTTCATCCCTAGTGACATAGTAGCAGGGAGGTGAACTAAAGATATTTCCAGACAACACCACAGAAGACCTGACACAGGAAACCTACCTGAGAGGGGACACTTGAGAATGTTATTCAGACAGAACGCAGGGGCCGGCAAGATGGCTCATTGGGCAAAGGCACTTGCTGCCAAGCCTGGCAGGCTGAGTTTGATCCCCCGAACCCACATGCTGGAAAGAAAGCACTGACTCCAGCAAGCTTTCCTTTGGCCTCACATGTATGCCATGCTACACAAGTGTGCACAAATTGATAAATGTCACAAAAAGATGTTGATAATATGAAATACTAATGATCTTTCGTTAAATGTACATATCATTAAGATGTTTTATATAAAAATTTAAGTAAACTACTTGTTGTACCTCAATTATAATGAAGAAGACACAGGGGTCTAAAATTTATATCCTTCCTTTAGAGTCTAAATGACGAGACTTGAGCGGTGGCTCAGTGGGTAAAATAGTTGCTGCTCTTGCGGAGGGCCCAGATTCACGTCCCAGCAACCCCATGTTGGCTCAAAATCACCTGTAATTCCAAGTCCAGGAGATCTAATGCCCTCTTTGGCCTCCAACAACATTATGTATGCATGTGATCCATGCCCACACTCAGGTGTTCACACATCTACATAATATAAGGAGAAAAGGGAGGAGAAGGAGAAGGGTTTAAATGGCGATGTCCAGGTAGAGGACAAAAGCCTATCAGACCGTGGTCAAGGTCACATAGCTTAGCTTCTCGGAAGTCACTAAAAGAGGAGTAAGAGAAACAGCTTTTAATCTAATTGGCTACAGGGCTGGAATGACAAATAGTGTAACATTGTATCGGCCTTGCTAAACTAACCTGCGGGCAAAGAAACAGGAAGTAAATGGTGCCACGTTCAGAAACAGCTCAGAGATGCACTTGACAATCCAGGCCACCTCCGAGGGCCTCATCTTAGTCCATGACTCCAGCCAGTGGCCATGTCTGTGTGTGCTGCACACGTGTGGAAAACCATGGTCTGGAAACTCCTGCTGACTCTAAAAAGCAAGGAAGCTACTTTGGCAGTAATAGCAGTGACCGCAGACACACAAGCTGAGAAAGAAGAACATGGAAGGCTTCTGTGACAACTCTACCCCCAATCTACCCCCACCGGGACCACACAACCCTCCCACAACCCCCTGAAAAAGTAACAGCCTAAACAGCAAGCCATCAAAGAGAACTCTGAAAAATGTGGTAAGGATGTTACCTTACCACAAACGATTGCTCTGGCGGGGGTAGGGAGGGGAAGGACTCAGTGTGATTTAAGGAGCAGGCCGCTGAGAGTTTGACCATGCTCCAGTGAGTATATAGATAACACAAACTGGACTCTTTTATTCTGTTTATTTTATTTTTTAGGGGGACGGACATGGAAGGACTGGGAAGTGAGTGTGATTGGGGTACAGGATGTGAAATTCCCAGAGAATCAATAAAAATATGTTTTAAAAAAAGGAATGCACTTAACAAAGCTATCATTTATTCAATAAGTATAAAATACACAAGGAATTTCAATATGATAACAATAATTAAATATCTTTAAATTGAAGAATTTTTTTTCTTCCTTTTAAAAAAGACTTATTAGCCAGGTGGTGGTGGCACACGCCTTTAATCCCAGCACTCGGGAGGCAGAGGCAGACAGATCTCTGTGAGTTCGAGGCCAGCCTGGTCTACAAGAGCTAGTTCCAGCACAGGCTCCAAAGCCACAGAGAAACCCTGTCTTGAAAAACCAAATTAAAAAAATAAAAATAAATAAAAAAGACTTATTTTAGCTAGGTGTAGTAGCGCATGCCTTTAATCCCAGCACTCAGGAGGCAGAGGCAGGAGGATCTCTGTGAGTTCAAGGCCAACCTGGTCTACAAGAGCGAGTTCCAGGACAGCCAGAACTACAAAGAGAAATTCTTTTGAAAAACAAAACAAAAAGGCTATCTTTTATTATTTTATGTATTTGGGTGTTTTGCCTGTATGTATGTATGTGTTTCACATGTATGCATTGCCTGTGAAGCCCAGAAGAGAGCGGCAGAGCGTGTGGAGCTGGAATTACAGATGGTAGTGAGCTGCCCTGTGGGTGCTGGGAACCCAACCCAGTGGCTCCTACAAGAGCCAGCCGCAAGTGCGCTTAACTCCTGAGCCATCTCTGCAGCTGCCTAAATTATGTTCTGACTAGCATCTAAAAATAAAAGGGTTAATAATAAATCTGATAGAAGATGTATAATGTCTTTACACAGAAAAATATAAAAATATTATTTAAAAAACTAAGTAAGCGAAGAGGTCACAGTTAAGAATTACAAGAGTTGATACTGTGCATATGTCAGCTCTCTTCAAATCTGTAGTTATGATGCAAGCCGGTCAAAAATTCCCACGACTCTCTGTGAAACTGCACAAGCTGAACTTAATATTTCTGTGGGAATGCTGGCAGCATCGTAGAGGGATAAGAGCATACTGGGCAAGGGCCCTTACACAAGCCTCTTCACAGACGGGACCAACCTCGGGGGAGGGTGGTCCCGGTGAGCAGGAAGAAGATGAGGTCTGTGCCTAGCATTAGCTGCATACAAACGGGGCATTAAGTTTAGTTCCAGCCTTACACCATGTGCAGAACCTAAGGGATGTAATACACAAATATGAAGAACAAAATAATACTTCTAAAAGATTATGTAGAAGAAATTTTTATGGCAATGACATGGTGAATAGTTTCTTCACTATAAACACAAACAATGCTAAGTACAAAGCAATTTGGAAACGCTGAATTACATTAAAATTAAGGACTTCTGATCAGGGGAAATAGCTCCACCACTAAGCATGGGCACCTGTGTTCAATACGTGGAAGGAGAGAACCAACTCCTGAAAGTTATTCCTTGAGCTACACATGTAACCTGAGGCATGCATGCATGCATGCATATGTGCATACATACACAATGCATACATACTATATAAATAAATGTAATAAAAGTTTAAGAGCTTATATGAATAAAAGTGGCATTAATTTTAATTAGGCAAAACACACAGAGATACTTGCGAGGTATAAGTGGCAGAATATTTGTATCCACAATAAATAAAGAACTCTTACAGGTAACTAAGGACAAAGCAGGTAGTACACAGGAAACCTTTACAAAGAAAACACCCAGGTCCCCGGGGATGGTATGGCAGATACATATAACCACAGGACAGTGTAGGTTGTAATCATAACAAGATGCTCATAAGAATAGACTAAAAGTGCTAAAATTATCAACCAGACTCAACACATGATAGTGAAAATTCTTATACAGCCGTTGGGAGGTTCAACAGCATACTTAGACAGCAGTTGGACATACATGTGGTCTATGCTTCCGTTATGCAAAGAGGGGCATACACACCACACCAGGAGCTCAGGACTGTTTACAATAGCATCAGCCATCGCTTCTCTGCCTTTTGGCTAAGATCAAGTGCAATAGCATCAGCCACAGAGGCCCTAAATTGGAAATCCAAATGTGTAACTGTTAAATACACAATGAACTATGTACAATAATGTAAATGAAGGTATTTTGATTTAGGCATATTTGAAAGACACTAACTTCTTGCAGTTTTAATCTATGTCCGAATTCAAATAATCTCACCTTTGGTCAATGATGTCTCTTCCGGTTGCCTCTCTGAAGTGGAGTCTTTGATGTTGCCTTGCCATTTAGCATGACAAGCAATCTCATGCTCTTGTATTTTACCTGGTCCAGACCCGACTCTGTAGTTTGATGTGAAATGCTCCCCAGAGGCTGTTTGAATACTTGGTCCCCAGCTGGTGGCGCTGCTTGGGAAAGTTGTGGAGCCTTTCTGATAATCATCACTGGTGCAGGCCTTGGGCTGTACAGCCCAGCCCCACTTCTGTTCTTTCTCTGCTTCCTGAGTGTAGCTGTGATGTGACCAGCCAGCCCCTACTTCTGCCACCATGCCTTCTCTGCCTGCTGCTAGTTCTTTCCGTGGTGCAGAGATGTCCCTCTGGAACCAAGTAGACCCTTTCTCCCTTAAGGTGCTTTTGTCGGGGAACTTATCACAGCCACAGATAAGTGACTAAGATAACTCGGAGCTGTTTTCACACTAAGCTGCCTTGACAGGTCATGGTCCAACAAGACAGTGTGGTGATCAGGGATGCCCGTTGCTGTTGGAGTGGCCATTACCTCTAGAACTCTGTTTAGGGAAAAAGACACTAGGGACCAAACCCAGGGTGTGGTTCTTGCTAGTCAAGCTTCTGCCACAGGGTTATAGTCTCTACCCTCTGGTTCTAGGACTAGATAAAATATTCCATGAGTTCAACTTGATATTTCTAATTAGAATTCAGGGCCTCGTGAGATTTGCTTTTTCTATTATACCTTTATCTTTCTTCCACACTGTGAATCCTTCCCAAAGGCTTCTCAAGGACCTAGGTGATGATAGGATTATGAGAGCCTGCTAAATTACTCTTTGGCTTTATCCCACATCATGAGAGCAGCCTCTGAATAGCGATGCTAATACAACCAGCCCCCATTAGGAAAACTGAACCATGGTTTTCAAATGTCATTTCTTTCTTTTCTCATTTTTATTAGTTCTTTGAGAATTTCCTAGAAAGCATTTTGATCATATTCATCCCTCTTCCCTACCCAACTAATCTTGTGTCCTCTGTTTATTTTTCAAACCCCATTAAGTACAGTTTGGCTATGTGGTTTTTACTGGAGGGTAGACAACCCACCCTGAGCCACACCCTTGCAGACTCTCTGTCTCCCAGCATCTTCAACTACAGGTATCTTCTCAGCTAGGGCTGGGTCGTTTTCATGGTCCATGTTGTTTAAGGCTGCACAACAGCTTCATGTCATTATTCTGTATTCTTCATTTGTACTAACTCTGAAAAATGCATCCACTTAAGACCCTTCATTAGCTATAGCTCAGTATCTGGCTTTTGTATCAATCATTCTGTATACAGGAAGAGCCATTAAAACAGTTCCCTGAGTTCTTGTAGGCGGATATCAGTCTGTTTCACGTAGAGGAACTATATTCAAATCATGGTTTTCCTTGTTTATTTTGTCATGTGTTCTCAGCGTTTGTTTGTTGGATCTTCATATCGGAAATATTTGTCCTTTTCTCCCAAATCCCTTGACCTTTCTTTCTTTTGGATTTTCAGGGTTTTTTTTTCTTTACCCAGTCTCTAGTTCTCTTAAGCTATTATTTCTCTCTCTCTCTCTCTCTCTCTCTCTCTCTCTCTCTCTCTCTCTCTCTCTCTCATCCTACTTGTATTTCTTCTGGTTTAGTTGTTTCTGTAGTCATCTTTTTCTGTGTATTTCTAGTTCAGTCCAGAGTTCTATTATAATGTATTTATTCTGTAATGCCGTGTGCCTTTTACTTCTGTCTTTGTGTTTACTTTGAAGCACTAGATTACAGGTTTTACCTGCTTTATGTGTAAGTGTTGTCTGAAAGGGAGGTGTTCACCTATTTTTTTCCCCCCTTGGGATAACTACATGTGAAATTGGACTAGATACTTTCTGTTGCTCCTCTATGTGAAGTTAGTTTTCTCAGAATTTCTGAAGTGAACACTGTTCCTTCTAACAACCCTAAAATATATGGCAGTTCCCCTCCCGAGCTCTCCTGGCAGTGTCTGTTGCCTGAGCTCTCCCTCAGTCTAGAACTTCCTGTTTCTCTCTGTTGATGCTGTCCTGTGAAATGTGTATCCCATGCTCCTCGGAGTCTCTTGTGTGTGATGGTTTGAAGGAGATGTCTCCGCATTCACAGGCATCTGAGTCCTCGGGTCTCCATTGGATCCCTCTATGGGCAGGTTTAGGAGGTGTGGCCTTGATAGAGGAAATACATCACTTGGAGGTCTACTTCAAGGTTTTAAAAAGTGTATGGCATTTCCGGTGTGCCCTCACCTCCCACTCCTTCTGTTAGTAGCTGAAGATGTGAGCCCCCAGCTCTCAGCTTCCCGCTCCCACCAAGTGTCTGCCTCCTGTTGTCATGCCGTTCCCATCAGATGGACCCTCTGGAGCCATAACCCCAAGTAAGGGCTTCCGCCGGCCATGGTATCCTCTCACAACAACAGAAAAACAGCTAAGGCAGGGCGGGAGCAGTCCTCAGAAAAGTCTGAAAATTTTAGTTAATTCAGTTCCTTTAACTGTGGAGGTCGTCCTCACCCCCCTGGAGAGTGGGGCACCCCTCCTGTGTTTCAGCAAATTTTTTGATCTGGTTTTGATTTCACTATTTGGCTCATAGTTTTTTTTTTTTTATTCTTTAATGCTTCTGTATACGGCTATGATGAATCTGAATAGTTTTCACCCTCCCCTTCCCCGGCCCCTCACCCGTTCCCCACTGAAGCCTTTCTTCTTCCTAATAAGACCGGCTCCTGCCTCCGCGTGTACTTGGTGTGTGTGGCCCACTGCGTGTAATTAGAGCTGCCTGCGAGTGCAGCTGCAGTCAAGGCTGCCGTGTGTTTTCACATGGAGGCCGTGGGAGATCCAAAACTTACTTTGGGACTTGGAGTGGGGAGGGGTTAGCTCAGAGATTGAGCACTGCCTAGCATGTGAGCCTGAGATTTTTATCCCCAGCACCTCCAAATAAAAACAAAAATAAAACCCATATTGACATCCCACCGGGAGGAGTTATCTGCCCAGTTACAGCATTGTTTAAATCAAGCATCAAATTATAAAAATAATAAGGGCATAAGAGAAGTCACAGCAGTAAATGTTTGAACCTAGAGAGATTCAGGGCAAAAGAATGATGTATTTACATGACATTGAATAATAACAGAAAAGGAGCCAGCAAGCCTCCTTCAAAATGCTCAGTGGCTAAGGGCATGAGCTGCACAATAGGGACCCAAGCTCAGTCTTTCTTGGCAATACGGAAAGAGAAGCAATTGGCTGGGACTCACTCAGACCAGAGTGCCACTCGACTCCAGAGAAGCCTCTTGTTGCGGTAGATGATAATCAACACAGAGACCCACAATTGGACACCATGCAGAGGGTGAGAAGCTCCAGATAAGTCAGTCCTAAAGGAAATATTTTCATCAAGCCTGTCCTCTCAAGGCTCAGGTATCTATGTGGAAGAGAAGGCTGAAAAATGGTAAGAGCCACAAGCAGGAGACGAATACAAAGAAACAGCACCTTCAGACACAACAGCCTTGATGCACATACACAGACACCGGGACCGCACACACAAGACCTGCACAGCTTCCAACTAGACGAAATCCCAGTACAGAGAAGGGGAGGTGGACACAAAGCCCCGCCCCAGCCAAGAAACCATTTGTCATGAATACCTGCTGGGAAAGGGAAATTTCTACAATGCAGGATCCCTGGGCATATCAACCACTTTCCAGGGCAGGCCCAGGTCCAGGAGTAGTTGGGCCAACACAAAATAAACTCCATGTTTTCACGTGCTTCCTTTTATGTGTTTGTATTTTTTGTTTGCTTATTTTGATTTTCATTTTTTGTGGTATTTTGAGAGAGATAAAATCATGAAGTTGGATGGGTAGGGAGGGAGGTGGGGAGGGGGGACCTGGGGCCTGCCCTGGAATGTGGTTGAAGGAAGGAAAAGAATATAATGAGAATATGTTATATAAAAAAATCTTTAAATAAAAAACATGGAAAGAGAACCAACTCCACAAAGTCTTTCAACTTCCCACACGTGTACTGTGGCATATCCCACCCCCTCTCATAGAGTGCACATGTGCAATAATAATGTAAAACATAAATAGTAAATAAATAATCCTAAAAGCAAATATTCACAGTTTGCTGGAATATAGTTATTTCATTTCAGTGTGAAGCTATAAGATGCATTTTTGCAGTTACAGACTTTACTTGGTGAGGTTTGAATAGAGCTTGCTTCTCCTTTCTCGTGGTGGTGTAGCCTCCTTCGCCCTCTCGACATACATTGTCTTCTCCTCCTGCCTTTCTAGGAGACGTGGAGCACTAGCTAGAGAAAGGGGAGATGCTCTTGGTAAGGCAATGCCCCCCAGAGAGCCGGTGCCCAGCGAGCTCATGAAAACTCCATGAGTCGGGCTCTAAGACTGATTTTAAATCCCAACACTTGACCTCAACTTTTTCAAGACAGGAGCAGCTGACAGCTAGTTCCACTCCTGATTGTTTTAAAAGGGAAGTAGCATCCATTCAGTTGTTCAGTAAAGATAATTATGGAGCCTTCACTGTGTGCTGTGTGCAAGGGCATACAGCAGTGCTGTAATGGCCCAAGGGATATGTGGTCCCGGGATGTGCCTGCTTTGGCAGAGATGCAGATTCTGACATCGGTACAGAGCAGAGCCACGCCTACAGGCATGTGCTTGTAGCAAAAACACGTTTAGGATCAAATCAGTGTCGCTCTCAAAAAAAAAAAAAAATTCTCCCCAAGGTCATTAAACCCTTGAAACCATGCCAGTTCCCAAGGCTTACTGTGACCAGCCATAGCTTGAACCCTGCCATGCTTGTTTGCCATTGTTCCCTCTGAGTTTAAGTGAAAGCCAACTTACAGTGGGGTCTTGTCAGGAAATAGAAAGTCAAGCATCTAGGCTTATTTCAGATTAAGTTATGATTAATGTACTTCAAACGCACTTGCTGTTCAAAGTACATGCTGTAACACACCTCTTATTAAATAATGGTTTTTATGTAAAATAAATAAGCACTTGCTAAGTTTTGTGTAATAAAGGAAGAACTTTATATCTGGGCACTTAAAGTACGGTGATGTAATATCTGAATGGTTGCTAAGCAGGTCACATCCCATTGGAGGATCTGAGTATAAACACCTGTAGTGATTATAAAACAGCATGTATACTCTTCTTTTCCCTTTTTCTTTTCTTTTGATTTTTATTGTCCTGTATTTTTCCAGGTTCCTTTTTTATATATATTTATTTATTTATTATGTATACAACATTTTGTCTGTGTGTATGTCTACAGCCATTACAGACGGTTGTGAGCCACCATGTGGTTGCTGGGAATTGAACTCAGGACCTTTGGAAGAGCAGGCAATGCTCTTAACCTCTGAGCCATCTCTCCAGCCCTTCCAGGTTCCTTTTAATGAAAATCGTGAACCTTTTAGATGAAACAAATGTGTCTTTTATATTCCTGTATTTGCCACCCAGTGTTCCCTAAGTCTTTATATTGATAAGGATGAAGGTGGAGTACAGAAGAAGGAACCCTCGATTTTTACTGTCTTCAAACCATGCTTAATTGTGGTTGAATGTTTGTTCAATTACTTCCTCTGAAAAGATAAAAGCCAACTCCACCTCAGCGCCCTTCAGAAGTTTACAATCTCATAAGGAAGTTTTAAAAAATTCAAGGCCCGGAATGATAGCACATACCTGCTTTCCTGCTACGAGAGGCAGAGACAGGGGGATCACTGCAAACCTGGTCTATGTAATGAGTTCCAAACCAGCTAGGATCAGACAGCAAGAACTTGTCTCAAACAAGCATAAAACACATGATCATGAAATGTTTTACACACACACACACACAAACACACACACACACCCCTTACCTATCAATGCCTGAGGCAGGCAGAAGAGCTGGCCCTGAGGTCAGAAGGATGGGAGAGCTGTTCCTGCCTGCCACCAGGGGCAACACTCGGGAGAGCAGGCCCTGCACCTCATGTGGGCAGCACAAGAAAGCCAACCCCATTGGCAGAGGTGTGGGCGAGTCAGGCCCAATATTGTGAGCATGCAAGAATGTCCCCATTACTCACTTGTCATGTGGCAACATGAGCAGGAGAGAGATGTGTGCCGCGCCCCACCCCCATCAATGCCTGAGGCAGGTGGGAGAGCTAGCCCTGCCTCTTCATCTGCTGTAGCACAGAAGAGACTGGCCCCTACACCTTGCCTTGGCTAGGCAGTAGAGCTGACCTTGAAGGTGTAGGTAGGAGGACAGAAAGCAGGAGAACTGTCCCTCCCCTCATCTCTGCAAAGGGTGAACTCACCAGGCCATGCAGGAGAACTCACCCTGATGGGGAGGACAAGGGAGAGCTGGTGGGCTGACCAACCCTAGCCAGGCCCAGAAGCAGGGTTATGAGTTGGCCTACCTCAATATTCACCCCATATATGATCTGCTGGAGCACATGACGGGACTGGTCCTGCAGACCCAAAGCTGCGGGATTTCCACAACACAGGGCAACAGCAGGATAACCTAGAGGATGGAAAATTAATGGGTTCAAGATGTATAATATGAAAGACACAAAGAATAAATTTAAAAAGGTTATGTGTGTGTTTTTTTTTTAATCTATCATATTATGGGCTTGGATGTGGCTCAGTTGGTAGAGTGTTTGCCTACCATGCAAAAAACCCTGGGTTTAATCCCTAGCACAGCATGAAATGGGCATAGAATCCTAGCATTGAGAGATGGTAGGAGGATCAGAAGTTCAAGGTCATTTTTTACTATATAGTGTATTTGAGACCAGGCTACATACATGAAATCCTGTCTCTGAATAAATAAAAAGTAAAATTACAAATTAAAGATATTGACATTATTATTGGTCAAATAAAATTTCCCTATTAAATTTTAGTTTCTGAAAAGTATTTGGCTTATTTATAAAATTTGTTTTTATCTTTCCACGAAAGAACTATCGTTTTTCTGTCTGTCTGCCCTGTTTCTCTTTTCCTCTCATGTATTTGGAAATCTCTAGTAAGGAGAAAATGATTATGGCAGTTTTGCTCATCTGACATCATCTTCACGTTAATTTTCTGATCATGTATCTTGCCTAGGAAAGAGATTCTTTCCAAAGACAGCACGAGACAGCCCGGCAAGCACTCATGGGAAAGACGCCCCGTGGTCACGCACTCCTGTTTCAAAGGTAGTGATTTATCACACCGGCTGATGCCTGAGCCATCTCAGATTGATATTCCAGTGTCTACATGTACCAATCAAACCCTCAATCATCAATATAGGCAGAGATCTCTGCACCCAAACGGACACTTGTGGTTCAGTACTAAACTGTTTCTGAAAGTTGGAGATCTTCATTTATATATTATTCTTTAAGAGGCACACTATGCCGATAGCTACTAGAACTGATGGGTTTTTTTGTCTGACTGAAAACAAAATGACATTTCTAGTAGTGCTTGAATATAAGTATCCACCAGTACCATGGCTGCTCATGACTGAAGGTTAATAACATCCTATTGAGTTCCCTGTACTTCTCTGTCACCACTGTCCAAACAATGGTAATTGTTTGCGGGGTCATTGCTCAGTGTCTCCTTTCCATCTAGGCCATTATTCCCAGAAGTGTGAGGACCATGGTGTCTTTATTAATCCATGAATTTTTGGTCCTGGGTATAAAATGTTTTCCTTCGTGCCTGTCACATAGCGAGAGCATCACAGGGATTATAGACTGTGACAGCTATTGTTCTGTTAATGACTGTGTATGAAAAGGAACACACAGCCCTTTTAGGTTTTACTCAAAATAACCAGATAATGGGATAGTTATATATTTCTTGTATTTTCTCATTAATGTCAGGGGTTTCAGTGTTCTGAATTCTCCTTTCTATGTGACCTTTTAGAATATTTGAGTAATGACCATGTCTTGGCCTTTTGGCTGAAATAAAATGTATAATGTTTGAGTAATGAAGTGGAGAAAGCCCCAGGTTTTATAAAATTGCTGAGATCAATAACCAAATCTCAAAAACAGCATTCAAAAATGCTCTGTAGTAAGCTAAGAATGCAAAGACCCAGGAAGCTAACCCTAAAAAGCCATTTGAAGTTTTCTCTGTTTGCCTCTTTTGTCCGTGATACGTGTTGGGAATCTTTACTCAGTATAGATGAAATTAAATTTCTGTCTATTTGCTATAACATCAAAGAAAGCAAATTAGTTTTCCCCACATTAGGTTATCTTTGAGTGGTCCAATTCAAACCACAGGGCTGTGTGATAACATAAAGAGCTGCTGGGGAGGTGGGCAGGGGGTAGGTAGAAGATAGCATTCTCCCCCGGCCCCAGCATCCAAAGCCATGGCCTCTGTGAGCACTGAGCAGCAGATAGCATGCATCTCCTTCACAGCCATGATCAGAGGGTCTAAGCAGTTTTCAATACGAGCTCCACATGGACCATCACAGCAGGTGGATGTTGGGATGTGGTTGCTGTGCATCTCTAGCAAGGCCGAGGTGAATGCAGCAGGTTTATGCCTAGTTAATGATTACTTTTCTTGCAAGGCAATCTGAGGGAGCAGGCATATAAATCCGACACATTTGAATAGATGAAAATAATATTTCATAACTAGTATTTAATTCAGAATATAATATTAGAGTTTTCAGAAATGTTTTACTTGGGGACCATTTCAAAGAATTCAATTATAACGGAAATAGGGAAATACCTGTTTCAATTTTTCTAGCAATTGGTATATTGCTATTTGGTTAGGCCTAAATGGACTAGGGTTATAATGGAGTGCACATAATTTGCAAGATTGGTAATTTGCCAGTATCAATGGTTTAATGGATAAGGAATATTTCCAATAATATCTGTGTGTTTTACCTTCAGGTTAGGCTGCAAAGCTGCAACCATTTAGGGCAAGTTTCAAACTAAGTGATTCCAAGTAGATTCTATGACATTTGTAGTTCTGTGGGCACAATGGTCAGTATTTAGATTTTGCATGTGTGTCTACTTGATGGCACTATCCAATTGTTTCTGCTTTCAGGGGTCCAGTACCAATACCTACTGTCAGTGGCCTACAGTATTTTACAACATTAGAGGAAATACAGAAAAATTTTGAGCTCAGTGAAGATCATGATAAAACTCCCTTTGGTCCATACCCTGAAATAAGGTTAGTTGGGTTGAAACAGTTATTTTCTGCAGTTTTTTTTTTTAATTGCGGTTTTCATCTGTAAGCTTCAGAGAAATTCTGAAACTGTGCTGCAGGTTTGCCTGTCACCGTGATGCGTGAGGAGCAGTCCTGCAGCGAGACGGCACAGTGGGATCTTACTTCCTTGCAGTTTGAGGGAGGGACACTGTAAGGCAGAGCAGGTGAAGATACTGCATCCAGCAGCAGATAAAACAAGAACCCGGCAGTGCCGCAAGTGTCCCTTCTGGTGGAGCAGAGGGGGACAGCCTGCAGTCTCGTCCTGCTGTGACTCAGCGGTGACCTGAACTCCTGGCTTACCCTTGTCCCTGTTCACCATCTCTCGGTTCTCTCAGTTTCTAATTCCAAGGTCATCCAGGAGCTTTTCAATAACATCCTTTTTAATGTGGAAGTGAGCCAGCTTGGTGCCTGTGATTTGCAACTAATGTCTCTAACTAATGCGTCATCGACGGATGGCTGACATTTAAAAGGCCATTTCAAGGTCCTAATGCTCTAATGTTTCAAAAGGCGGTACAAATGCTGCATACAACGGGTTGCTTAAAATTTTATTTCGAGAGGGCTGGGGAGGTGACCTAGTGGGTACAGTGCTTGCCACACAAGCATGAGGACCTGAATTTGGACTCCCCCAGCCCCCAAAACTGGGCACAGCAGTACACATCTGTAATCCCACAGCTCAGAAGACACAGACAAAAGGATCCCTGGGCTTTGTGGGCCAGACAGTCTTGCTGAAAAAGTCTGGTGAGAGAGAGCCTGTCCAAATTAAGGGTGAGGAATAATTAAGGAAGACATCCAGTGGCAACATCAACCTCTGACCCCCACATGCACCCACATCAGCACACAGACACATAGACATAGAGGCGACATGTGCACATGTGTGCGTGCACACATGCACACATGCACACATGCACACACACTTTTTTTTAAAAGAAATTTAAATGTCATTAGGGGCTGGCAAGATGGCTTAGCAGGAAAAGCACTTGTGCAAGCCTGATGACCTGATATTTGATTCTAAGAATCCACGGAAAGATGAAATGTGAAGAACGACTCCACAGAGTTGCTCTCCGACCTCCACAGACGCTCTGTGGCTCACGCACACACACACACACATGTGCTCTCTCTCACACACTAGAAAACGATTTTGAAGGTTACTAAAAGTGTTGGAGATCTGAAAAATATCGATGAGGAGGCAAAGAGTGTTGTGATTACTTATGAACATTTAAGGTTAATAAAAAGTTTGCACAAAGCGAGCTGAAAAAAACCACCAAAGTCCTTAACGAATAAGAGAGCAGAAGTTATACCATGTTTACAAAGGAAGTGGGCTTGGGGCTAATAAATACATAAGAGGAATAGTGTTCAATCTTGCTTGTAATTGGAAAGCAGTTTCAAGTAATGGAGCACTCCCTGCTTGGTGAGTTAACAAAGCCTCTTACTAATTATTTTTAAGGCAGAGCAGAGAAAGATGCTGTGAGAGGGTCTAGATTTTGTTGGGGGGAAAAATCTACAGCGTCTTGGAAATCAGCTTGGAACCATTTAAGTTTGCCTCTTTGTTCCTGTGGTAGTAACACACGCACATAAAGCAACTTGGGAAGGAAAGGGTTATTTCAGCCTCCACATCTGGGTGACAGTCCGTGGCTGAAGGAAGTCAGGGCAGGAACCTGGACACAGGAGCTGAACTAGAAGCCATGGAGGGGTACGGCTTACAGGCTTGCTCCCCGTGGCTGGCTCGGCTTGCTTTTTTATACAACCTAGGACCGACAACCCAAGGATGGCTCTCCCCTTGGCCGACAGGGGCTTCCCACATCAATCATTAACCAAATGCCCCCATAGACATGCCCCATACCAATCTGATGGAGACAAACCGTGGTTCCCTCTTCATGGGTGACTCCAGCTTGTGGCAAGCTGCCCAGCACAGATACTTAGATCAGAAGTCTTAAAATTGTGTTTACTATGGGGCCAACTATCTCACTAGTGGGAATTGATAATGACTTGGTCTATTGAGGATACCATAGTGAAACACTATGGATCAATATTATATAAAAACATAATAAATATTTCTCATACCCGCATACCCATATGAACATACACACTCATACGAATACAGAAACCCACACTCATTTCTGGACTTCTAGCCCAGGATCTATGCTTGCTCATCTTGTTTTCAACACCACAGTTATGGCCATGCTTTACTCCTTATGTCCTGCATCGGGTTTGCACAGTGGATAAGGAGGATTTGCTGTAGGTCACCTGCTGCAGACACTGTTTAGAACTAGGTCAGTGAAGGAACATTTGTAAAGGACTGACCTGACTTGACAAAAGGAACCCATAAAGCCATGGGTGTAAATTTTATGACCATTAGGAGTTTTGAATCTCAAGACCACTTTTATTTTTCATGTCTTCTGTAGCAAGGATCCCCATAGTTCTATGAAGTATTCTCAGTTATTTCATGCTTGTCCATGGGCCAAAGAAGTTCCTTACATCCAGCTCCCAGAGGGAGGGGTTTCTTCCCGCCCGGGATCAGCAACAAGTGACGAAGTAGATGGGGCCTTAAAAGGTACGCATTGTTCTGTGTGAGGTCTGTACTTACTGCCATTGTTCTGTGTGCGGTCTGTACTTACTGCCATTGTTCTGTGTGAGGTCTGTACTTACTGCCATAGTCACGCTTCCCCCTCTTCTGCCCCTTCCCAGTGATTTGAGAGTCAATGACTGTGTCAGGTCAGACGTGCCCCACTGTTAGAGATGAGGGACAGAGCTCTGAATGGTTGATCACTTAGCAACTCAGAGTAGAAGCCACGATGATGGTTACTGGGGTCTAGGCCACAAGCTCTGGGGGCAGATGGGGGGGGGACTCTGAGGTGACTCCATCTAGTAAAAGTGAAGGGAGGCACAGAGGGTTTCAAATTGCCATCCAGACTCCTGAGGAGGAGGGGTGCACTGGCGGAATTCTGACAGGTTTAGTTGCTGAAGGATCTGGCCCAGTGCTCCCCTTAACTCTCTTACTCCAGAGCGCACATGTAAATGTGTGTGTCTGTGCAGAGACAGAGTGGCCATCGCACTTTCCCCAAAGGCTGTGTGGCCATGTTCACGAGTAACGCTGAGTGAAGCTTTTAAGCAGCATGGAGAACCTGAAGGGTTACAGGTCAAAACAGGAAAGCTCCAAAGTCAGGATGGAAGGGGGCACTTTCCAAGTCACTGGTAGAGGGATGCTTAAGTTGGCAGAATTCCCCAGAACCTGGAAGATAGGAAAAAAGGAACCATGTCCAGCCCCAGGAGATGTTCTGCCTGGGAACATGAAGAAAATGCTCTGCCCAAACCCCTGCTCATGAGTGACTAGAGGATCTCGAAAGAAGCTAGACGTCATAGTTTGCCCCAGCCGCGAGGACACAGTGGGTGATGTTACCTAAGGGAAGGAAAGACTAAGGGCCTGCCAGACAAAAGTAGACATCATCTCTGAGTCCATAGGAAGGAGAGGAAAGACCAGGTCAATTGACAGTTGTCCCTTCTCCCTCTCTCCTCTATCTCTCTCCTGTCTCTTTCCCAAATCTATGACTTTGGTTTGGTTTCATCATGAATTTAGTTTAGCCAGAGTCATTTGTGTGGTCAGTGTATGGAAACTATCCACAGGAGCCTGGGAGCAGGGGCGGGGAGGAGGGGAGCTCACCAGTGGGTCCTCAATTGAAGGCAGTGACTCTCCTCTTTCCCTGGTTCTGTCGGGAGGAAATAGTTCTAAATAAATATTAAAAGAATTAAAATAAACAACTGTGGTAGATCCCTTGGATCCCTTGTCTCACATGCATGATGCTCCTCCTCCCAAAAACTTCTGGTCACTGGGCAAGTCTACACAAGTTAATCCTGTCCAACTGTGTGCATGAGATGTCGGGCCTCCTACTCAGTCTTAGGATGGGTTTTGTCGCTGATCTTTTGTGGTTAAAGAATTCTAAACTTATTTTCTTGGTGTACCAAGGGCCTAACGGCATGCACGATCTTTTCTCTTGATGTTTTCCAGTTCTGCACATACCATCCTTTCTACAGGAAAGAACACCTGCTCAGTTCAAAAGATACTCTGCAGCTCCAATAACCAGCCCAGGTTCCAACATCAAACCTACCCTTCCTCCAATCCCACACGGCCGCAGATAAACCGACGCTGAGAGCTCAGATCTCCACACATAAACCGGCACCGTTGGCATCTGATCTAAACATGAACAGTGGAAACCTTGTTCTAACGAAGTCCAGTCCTTCCATCTTATATAGCCATGGCTCTCAGCTGTTTCTTGTGCACCCAACTCATGACCAAAAAAAGATTCTAAATCTCTCAATCAGTTTATATTGTGATTCTCTGAGAAGCATACTTTATTTATTTTTTGTTTGCAATATTAGCTATTCTTAACTTTTAAAAATGTCATTTGAGGTTTTCTCTTCCACAATTGATTTCCCCGGCTGCTTCCTATTCTGAGATCTAAGATACCAAAATCTCCCAACATATTTCATTTTATGCACAGTGTGACCTTTGGGTATATTCAACTGGGATTGTATAATTCAGATTTTCAGGACTATGATGATGCACTCAAAATATTAAGGTTTAAATTCTAATTATGAAAACATGCTAGATCACTATTTAACATGTAGTCAACATGGTATCAATTGCATCTCTCAAAGAGAATGAATCAATATAATTTGGGGAACTTGTTAGTACCACTAAGGAATAAAAAAAAAATCTTAATTCCTTTATTTCACCATTTCTAGACTAATTATGTACTGCTTGTTATTATAAATGTTTTCAAACAATTTTCATTATCCTTGTGATTTCAGTCCACGGTTTTCACAGGAAAATAATATTGAGTACTTAAGGCTGGTGCTCAGTTAATGTGTGCCCACAAGGCTAGCTTCACTACGAAAATATCAAAAGACATACCAATCCAGAGGATTGGTTAGTGGTCATTTTGCCATACATTGATGACCAGTGGAACCAAGACCCTCTGCACAATACTACTGTTATTGTTGACTATTTATTTTTTATCACCTAATGGCATCCCCATCTTAAAACATTAGTCTTGCCGATAACCTTTTCCATAACAAAAACGCCACTCCAACATGATCTACTATTGGTTCCTTTCTTCCATCCGCTTTAATTTACTGCAAATTGGAGCAGACTGGATTTTGTGTTAGTTAGCTCTCTGCCCCTGTGACAAGACACCTAAGATAAACAGTGTAGAGGAGGAAGGAGTGACTTTGGTTTCCAGTTTATACCATGGGTCTCTGGATCCATTGTTTTGGGTCTGAGACAGACAGACTTCTGTTTCTGCAGGAGCTCGAGGTGAAGAAAGTTGTTTACAGCAAGCAGAGAGAGAAAGGAAGGACCCAGTGACAAGATGGAGTCTTCAAGAGTATTCCAAGGACCTGATCCTTTCTCCTAGGTCTCACCTACAAAGTGTCTATCATTTTCTGATAGCCTATCAAACTGCCAACCCATGGTTGAGATCAGAACCCGGCAAGGTCTTGTGGAAAGCCAGCAATGACCTTTCTCCACATGTGGGACCAACTGGAACCGGCATGTGGGAAGCAGTAATCTTCACCTCCTCCAGGGTGATGCTGAGGTACATGAGGGGACCTACCTCTTCCTGGGGTGCTGGGAAGATGTTACACGTTGTTTAAAAACAAATCACTGTTGCCAGGTGGTGGTGGCACATGCCTTTAATCCCCCCAGCACTCCAGAGACAGAGGCAGCTTGAGGCCAGCCTGGTTTACAAGGACAGCCAGGGCTGTTATACAGAGAAACCCTGTCTCAAAAAAACAAAACAAAACAAAACTAACAACAACAACAAAAAAATCAGTCAGTGCTAATAGTAACATCCATAAGTTCATGTTATAAACACCCCTAATGTTCATCTTACTGTAATTAAAGATATTGATGGGGGAGGGGCAATGTCACTCCGTAATTGGCAACTTGGCAACTTGCCTGCCTTGAACAAAAAGACGATCCGTACAAAGACACCTTGAGGAAACTACACAATAATCACAGCTGCTTGCTCTGCCTCTTCAAAGTGCATCTCCGGTCAGCACTCTTTCAGTTAGTCCTGGACTTCTTGCTATTGCAAAACTTGATGACTTTAGATGATGTTCTAACCATTTCATCTAGGCCAAGGGAGAGTACTTCCTGTCTGACAGCATTCGTCTGTTCACGGAGGCAGAACCTTGTCCATCTCATCCTGTGTCAATTGGCTCCACCTCCTAGCACGATTATAGCCTGTGGTAAGATTACCTCACGCCACAGGCTTAACCCCTAGTGTGAAGGAAACTTTATCTTACTCGCCAGGCGGCTCGGAACAATTGCAGCCCATCTAAGATCTCTCCCTCTCTAGCTTTTCATTTTAGATCAAAACTAGCTTCCAGGAAGCCACAGTTGTTCAAAACATAAGGAGGTGTCGTCTGGCTCATGAAAGAACTCACATTTGACTCTATCCTGTTTGCCAGAGTCCCACCATTTCTACCATTCCAGGTCAATTGTATCAACCCTCCTTTTAAGGTAACGTTAGTTCATAAAAGTACGTAAGAAGCCAAATGCTTCCTGCTCCGGGGTCAGTCTCAGCTGTCCTCTGCCTTGACACTCACATAATCACCTTTCCCTGACGAGGTCCCACCACATGGAAGCTTCGGTTGTTTGGCGATCCTGCTGCCTGGCAGAGCTATAGGTGGGAACCCAGCCTACGAATGTCCCCATTCTCCATGCCCTGCACTCAGAGCGGCTGTCTCTGCCCCTGAAGCTATCTATGCCTCTAGTTCCCTCTGTGGTGCTGAACTTAATCTGTGTATCAGATTTTCCATAATATGAAAAACATCAATGCCCAGACTCTATCTCATGGCAATTAAATAAGTGTCTGGAGATGGAGGCTCGGGTATCTCATTTGTTAAGTCTCCAGAACGAGTCCAGTGTGCATCCAGGTTTGGGAGTCATTTCCCCAGAGTTTAGAGGGAGTTTCTAGAATGACTTTTTCAGAACTTTAAGATATTTTTGCCTTCAGAACTTTACGAGTGGTCCTCTCACCACACAACCTAATTATTTTGTCATTATTGCTGTGACATTTGAAAATACGTTCTCTTACTGAGTAGGCTTTCTATCCTTTGTAAATGGGTGTATTTGCCTGCATGTATGTCTGAGCCCCATGTGAATGCAGAGACCAGAAGAGAGTGTCAGATTCCTCTGGGGCTGGAGTTACAGATGGTTGTGAACCGGTATGTGCATGCAAGGACCTGAAGCCAGGTTCTCTGGAGGAGCAGCCAGTGCTGCTGTCCACTGAGCCATCTCTCCAGCCCCTGGGGTTACTATTTTTATATGCTTTATTTTACTTTTACTATTTAGTCAATCTTCTGGTCACATCCTTGTTTTTTCTGTTCTAAGCTATTAGAGTTTTCTCCTACAGTTTTCATGAACTAGTCTATTACATATTAATTATGTAGTCCTTATTGTTATACCTACCCATCCATTTGTTATACCAATCTACTGCTGTCAGGGTGTATTTACTTTAAATAGGCTTTTATGTCTGTTTTCTTATGTGGTATTTGCTTTGGTCTGTTCATGAATTCTGGTTTCTGAAAGAGAAACGCAGTGTTCCAAAAGGCTTTTTGTAGTAAACTGTATAGAGATGTCTGTGTTGTTCATACAATAGCCATTTGCTTGGAATGTGACTTAATGTGTAACTACCCTAAATGTAAATACTGCAGGAGATTGATGGCTGCCATGTTGAAAAGCCTACCCTAGAAAATTCATCATGATTTTACTCTTTGGGTTCCTACAGCTACTTTCAGAATTTTTTAGGGAGGTAGATTATGTAAATAAAACTGCCTTTAAAAATAGCTTACATTTTAAAATCTTTATCAATTTTATGTGTTATTTCCTTAAAGATTTGAAAAACCATCAGTGGAATTTATTTTTAAAAATCTAGTATGTAAAATGTTGCTATTCCTACTAATTAAGTTTTGTTAATTGTGCTATTTAAATTGCTGGACACATCCTTTAATTTTTTTTATCACTTTGCTCCAGAATACATGATAACAGTATTTAGTGCCATCATATAATTATGTTTCTGTCTCTTTTTTATGTATCAAATAGTTTTTGTTATATCAATTTTGATGTTATGTTAATCAGCCCATAGATGCTCAGCGCTATTGTTATTTCATCTGGTTTTAGTATCAAAGGGCCCCTTTGTTTCCCGTTCCAGTGGACAGTTCTGCTTTGAACTTCCCTTTGGTAACAGCACCACCCCACGCCCCTTCCCTTGCTCCACTCACCTCGCCTTTTAATCTAAGTCTTTGATTGCAATCTCATTTTGGTCTGTCTGTGTTTTTTTTTTTTTTTTAACCAAATACAAGTCTGACATTGACTTCAATTATGGAACAATGCTGGGTTTTTTTATTCAATTTTAATATAAATTCAGTCCTGTTTCTATCATACCGCTGTATATTTTCAGGTGGGTTTGAGGCTGCTGGGGCTGCATCTTTGTTGGTGGTGCTGTTTGCTTCCTTCCATCTCAGTGATGGGTCTATGTCTTTTGTTGCCCACACTGCTCCTTTCATCATTAAATTAAAATCTCTTTATTTCCTCTTCACAGTCCTAAAATTATCCAGTTCATTAAGAACTATAGGTTCTGTATGGCATGGTGGTGTGAGCCCATAATCTTACCGATTGGGAAGCTGATAAAGGATGACTATGGAGTTGAGGCTAACCTAGGCTACGTGACAACTTCAGGGCCAGTCTGTCTCACACAGAAAGATCTTGTCTCAAAACAAAACAAACAAAATAAACAAAACCCAAGAGCTGGGAACGTAGTTAAGTAGCATGCTTGCTTATCACGTACAAGGCATTGGGTTTGATCCATGATAGGAAAAAAAAAAGTCTTATAGATTCACTATTTTTCCCAAATAAGCCTTTAAGACCTGTTTTATATTAATATTTCATTAAACCTGAGAATTTTGAGGACAAAAACCAAATCCACAATAATCCAATTGAAGCAAGCTTTATTTGGGCGTGCACCTGGGACTGGCCAGTCTGGCTGCCTCTCCCTAAATCAGGATTTCAGAAAGCAGCCCCTGCCGGCTTCTGGAAGCCCTTTCTAAAGGTGAGATCAGATGCACACGGGGCAAGAGTGGGCTGTTATACATTGTTAGAAAGATACAGTGAAAGGGGAGGAACAAGAGTAAGGATGTGCATGTGTGAATGGGGTCGCACGTTTAGTGTAGGTTGAAAACCAAGCTGTGCCATGTATGTCAGCTCTAAGAGACAGGAGTTTATTCTTAATTACCAAGAAAACTTTAACTTGCAAGGACTTGACACAGGACAAACAGGAAGTTATTCTTTTACGACAAACAGGAACTTTGCCTGCACGGGGCAAACAGGAACTTATTCTTAACTGTCTTAACTGCGAGCAGAAATCTTGTTCCTGTTTTGGTTACACAATTTGTATTGCTTTATATTTAATATTTGTACTGCTTTAGTCCTCTCTGAACTTTTCAGTAGTTTCAGTGGGTTTTTAAAATTGTTTTATTTTTTTGTTTGTTCATTGGTATTTTACAGGGATGTATGTCTGTGTGACGGTGTCAGAAGAAGCCTGGAACTGGAGTTACAGACAGGCATGAGCCACCATTGTGGGTGCTGGGAATTGAACCTGGGTCCTCTGGAACAGCAGCCAGTGCTCTTATCCCTCCAGCCCTTCAATGTGTACTATAATTTTAATCATTTAACTTTTTCATTGTCAAATTCTTTAAAACTATTTTATTTTTTATGTGTCTGTGTACTTGGGGTGTGTGTGTATATTTGTGTGTGTTCTCGAATGTTGATGTCAGGTGTCCTCTTCATACTTTTTTTTTCAACCATACTTTTTTTTTTTTTGTTTTCTCTGCATAGCCTTGGCTGTCCTAGAACTCATCCTGTAGACCAGAATAGCCGTGAATGCAGAGAGCCACCTGCTTCTGCCTCCCTAGAACAGGGATTAAAGGCAGGCACAACCATGCCTGGCTTCCACTATCCTTTTTGAAATAGGGTCACTGAACCTAGAGTTCACCAATTCAACCACTAGCTGGCCAGTGCACCCCAGGATCCATCTCCCCAGTGCTGAGATCACAGGCATGTATGTGCCATTATGCCTGAATTTTTTAAAATTGTTTTAATTGAGCTATATATTTTTCTCTGTTCCCCTACCATTTTCTCCCCTTTCCCATGGTCCGCATGCACCCAATTTACTCAGGAGATCTTGTCTTTTTCTATTTCCCATGTAGATTTGTCCATATATGTATCTCTTAGGGTCCTCTTTATTGTCTGGGTTCTCTGGGATTGTGATTTGTAGGCTGGCTTTTCTTTGCTTTATGTCTAAAAGCCACTTATGAGTGAGTACATATTATATTTGTCTTTCTGGGTCTGGGTTACCTCACTCAATATGATGTTTTCTAGCTCCATCCATTTGCCTGCAGATTTCAAGATGTCATCATTTTATTTCTGCTGTGTAGTACTCCATTGTGTGAATGTACCACATTTTCCTTATCCATTCTTCAGCCGAGGGGCATTATTTTGTTTCCAGGTTCTGGCTATGACAAACAATGCTGCTATGAACATAGTTGAGCACATGTCCTTGTGGCATGATTGAACATTCTTTGGGTATATACCCAAAAGTGGTATTGCTGGTTCCTGAGGTAGGTTGTTCCTAATTTTCTGAGAAATCACCATACTGATTTGCAAAGCAGCTGTGCCAGTTTACCCTCCCACCAGCAATGCAGAAGTGTTCCCTTTACCCCACATCCTCTCCAGCATAAGTTGTCATCAGTGGTTTTGATCTTGGCCATTCTTAGAGGTGTAAGATGGAATCTCAGAGTTGTTTTGATTTGCATTTCTCTGATGGCAAAGGATGTTGAGCATTTCCTTAAGTGTTTTTCAGCCATTTTAGATTCCTCTGTTGAGAGTTCTCTGTTTAAACTGGATTATTTGTTCTTTAG
>JAQHUG010000069.1:376150-406886 GCA_028555095.1 Dicrostonyx torquatus | reverse complement strand
TTCTTACCTTGTCTACCCATCTTTTCTTCTGATCGGTGTTGTTGGGGCTGTGTCTCTGGTAATCAATCTTCCAGGTGACAGTGGATACAGGCTCAGATGATTGTTCCCATGGTGCAGTCAGGGCCATGGTTCCAATCACTCAGTGTTCCTGGAGGTTGCTCAGTGTTCCTGGATGTCACTCTGCAATCCCAGAGGACATTTGGGCCTGCTTCAGTGGAGGTCTCTGGTCAGGCCTGCTCCCTCATTGGTCATTCCTTTGTACCTGCTCCTGTGGAGGTCACTGCCTTGGGCCTGCTCCAGCAGCAGAGGTCACTGGCTCAGGCCTGTTTCCATAGATGTCCCTGACTTGAGCCTGTTCCCGCATAGGTCCCTGGCTTGGACCTGGTCCTGCAGAGGTCTCTGGCTCAGACCTGCTCCCTCAGAAGCTGCTCTCTTGTGCAGGCTCCTGTGGTGGTTGCTGCCTCAGGCCTGCTCCAGCAGATATCCCTTGCTTGTACCTGCTCCAGTGGAGGTCACTGACTCAGGCCTGTTCCCTCAGAGGTCCTGGCTTGGGCTCAGTCCCATAGAGGTCTCTGTCTCAGGGCTGCTCCCTCAGTGGTCATGGCTTTGTCATGCCTGGATTTTTACATGGTGCTGGGAATCCTGACACGGGTCCTCATTCTTTCTTGGTAATCACTCGACCTTCTGAGCTATCTTCTCAGCCCTCATCGTCTACAACTAGAGCAGAGAGTGGAGAAAGAGGGGCATTTCAGAAAGCACTTCTATAGAACCAAGGAACTCCACTTGGATTCTCTGTTCCAGAAGGACAGAGAAGTGACAGGTTTAAACACATTTTTTTTTCTATTATCAGGATGTTTTATTCCTGCTATACCTAGGATACTGTGTTGAGTGGAAAATCAGTATCGCATGCACTCGCATGCTGCCACGTGTCTCTACATGTCTACACTCCAATTTCTAGAAAGAACTGAGTTTTCAAATGTGTGTGTATGTGTATGTGTGTGTGCGTGCGTGCGTGTGTGTGTGTGTATGAATACACATCTTTATCTGCCATCTTCCAGAAGGGTCTAACAACACTTACAGAGGCAAATTCAGTTTCTTCAAAGAAGCTACTAGCAAGCAAGGAAGGAAGGTGACCATAAGCTAGAAAAACTGGGTATAGAAGCAACCCTGCTTCTACAAGGATGATTGAGAATGACTTGAGACATTTCCCTCCCAGCTTTCCCAAAGCAGACATTGAATGAATATGTGTACCACAGTTTTGGTAGCTTCGGCCGTCCATAAGTTATGAACAGGAAGGCCATTTATCACATCCTCCAGTGTAGACTGTATAATAAAAAAAAAATCACTCATCTCCTCTCACCTCCACCAATGCCATTATTAGAGAGTTTGCAGTGATGCAATGATTTGCTATGTGCAGCTGCTGTCAGAATTCCTGAGTTCAAATCTTGCACCAGCCAGATTTATTTAGACAGTCTCCTTGGCTCTTTGCTTCTTCAGTTGTTAGGCTGAGTCATGGGGATTGATGGCTGTTTCATTTGATAGGACCAGGGGTTGGGGAAAGATTGGGGGGAAATGTAATGAATCGGATCAAACAATAGCAAGTAGGTCTCTGGCTTCAACCCTCTGTGACTGGGTCTTGAAATAGAATTAATAACCAAGTGGTATAAAGTGGACAGGAAAGAAGCATCTCCCTGCTGATTCCCAGAGACATATTTGTCACATTTTAATATCTGTAAAATCGGGGCACATTTTAAAATTGATGGCTTGCCATGGTTGACCTGACAGCATTGTTTCTCTTCCTTGGTAGACTATGAAGTGCTGGTGTATATTGTAAGATCCTAGATTTGATGGAGTATGGTGGGGATGGCTATCCTAAGGAGCCAGCTGCCCGTCAGAGGCAGCTGAGGTATGTTCGGGCAGGCAAGTGGATCCCTCCAACGTTCTGGCAATGCATGAGGGCTAGAGCTGCCCGGCGAAGGTCCAGGCATGGCCAAGAGAAGAGAAGGTTGTCAGCAGGAGCAAGAAGCCTTCTTATGGCTAGCTCTCTCATTAGCCTTCTTTCTCAGGTCCCAATAATGATGGAGACTCAGGAAGATGCCGGTAGCAGGAGACGCCATTCCTGTACCAGGAGCAGAGTCAAAGGCTGCTGAGACCCCATTTGTAGCCACTTCTTATAAATACACGTTTCTTTCTACCAACCATGTAGGGATGCCTGTTGTGCCAGCAAATTTATTACCAAGGCTTCCTTTTCACTCTTGAAACATGCAGAGAAGAATTTCTATCACTCTTCTCATGGCTCATATGGAGCCATATTTTGTTCACATATGTGAGAAAGTAAATGATTTCCACAAAGATAAAAGTTTGAATAAATAAGATAGTTGAGAGTTGAAAAACAAGAATTTCAAACCAAGAAATAAAGAGTAAGTTAAAAATCCTCAATGGGAAAAAAATCACAAAAATAGAAAATTTCCAAATGACGGATCAGGTACCGAAAACATTAACTTCCCAAGTTCAAAATCAGTATTTTTAAAGAATTGCATTAAGCTATGTAATCACAAATCTTAAAAAATAGCCCTTAAAATTAAATAGTTTAAGTTTATGAATGAATGAATATGAAACATAAAAAAATGTTTGAATGAACGAATAAGAACATGTAAAACAAGGACTAAGATAAAGCAAGGAAAACCCCGAGGACACAGACATCTACCTAACAAGCATCTGTTACCTGTTTCCCTGTACAGAACTTTGTCTCCCTAGTGAAACAGACCGAAACCTGGAAGGAAAATTCCTGGGAAGGCTTGAAAACCAGGCCTTAGCTGAGACAGAACAGCAACTCAGAGAAGGCCTCAGGCATCTATCTCACAGCACAGGGCCCACGGCAGGAACGAAGGTGAGAGGGCTCCCAGGAATCACCGTCTTCCCCTGAACCACACCAGGCCCATCAGATACCTCACAGCCTAATGAAGGGTTCCCGTGACAGGATGGATGGGACTAGGCCCTTGTACTTGGGAATGCAAACAGCATGTTACGTTTCTTATGCTTTTTCTGAAAAGTGCTCATCGTGTTGGCGCTTCCCTGAAGTGGGTGATTAATGAAAACAGACCAGTCCTCAGCCATATTTCTGGCACAGGGAGCTGTATGGGAAGATGATGAAATCGACACCCGAAGGACGTCTCCTCCATACCATAATCAGCTCAGCATCGGAGAGGTCTCGGGAATGCGATTTCAAAGCACATGCGGCAGTCTTGTTAAACCGGAACTATGAAACATGACCACAATGTGATCCGCTAATTAGAATGCCTCCATCAAATCCAAGTGGCTCCATTAGGGTCACATGCAGCTTGCACTGGAAGGAGAGAGGTCTGCGGTTTTTATATCTTCTCTTATTTATTAGCATGCAAACAGCTTCGGGTTTATTATGATCCCAGCCAGTTGTTGGCATGAGAGATTAGTTCAGCCATTTGATGAGGTGAATTCCACAGCATGTTAAATTAGAATCCCAGCCACTAAAGCCCCAAATCTAATTTTCACCCTAGTTTATAAGGTTCTCATGAAAACTCTATTATCCTAATGCATGTTTCTAATGCCTCAACTCCCAGAAGACACAGTACTTCCTACCGACTGTCAAGCCAAAAATATTCTCAAGGCCACAGTAGAATATTTAAATTTTATATTTACTGGGTCATTGAACTTAGGTACAGCTATCTAATCTATTTTCTCTGAAATTGCGATAGTTATAAATCATAGCAAAATACCTGGATGTAGCTGAGAGGTTTACAAAATACAGACTTTACTCGGGCCACTAAGTTACCAAAAGAGGAACTATGGGTTGGGGATGTACTGGATAGGATGCTTGACTAGCCTGTACACAGCTCGGATTCCAACCTCAGCACCACGTAAACCATGAGTGGTGGATCACACCTGTAATCCCAGCACTGGGGGAATGGAGCCAGGTGGATGAGCTCAAGGTCATTCATTCTCTGCCATGTAGTAAGTTGGAGGCCAATGGGGTATGTGAGACTCTGTCTTTAATGGGGGGCAAGCTGGAGAGAGGGCAGGGAGATGAGAGCATTTGTTCCTCTTGCAGAGTACTCTGGTCCAGCTCTCAGCATCCACACAGTGGCTCCTAACTATCCTTAACTCCAGTTCCAGGGAGTCCAACACCCTTTTCTGACCCTTACAGGGAACCAGGCACGCATGTGGTGCACATACATACATGCAGGTAAAACACTCATGTACATATAAAGTAAAGTCCAGGTACTGGGATCACAGATGTGTAGTTTTCTGAGAAAGAAGAAAGAGAAAGATAAAGAAGGAAAGAAAGAAAGAAAACCAATAAAACACCCAAGAATAACAACCCTTGCCTTGTCTAGGAAATTCAAAGACTCTGTACAAAACATGGTTTAGAAATGAGGGGGGAACCAGGAAGGGACACTAACTTCAGGTGAGTGAGGTGGCTTACTTCATTGTACGGTGCCAGAAATTGAGCACGGAATCAAGTCTACACGTTTGTAAAGCTACAGACACTCCTCACCCAGATACTGGAGGGCTCGCTCCCTTTTCAGGCTTTGGTCACACCTCCCGGCCTCAGATCCTCTCTGATCAATTTATTTATAACCTGTCTCGAGACCTGCCACTATCTCACCTTATACCCTGCCCGTCTCATTTGCCTCCAGACTTATCTCATCGCCTCCCACCTAGTTTCCTTATTGGTCTTGTAAACTGAGCATCCCCTCCTTAACGTGTAAGCCCAGAATCAGGAAGCAGCCACAACTTGGAGCTAGAGAGGCATCACTTGACGTTGCCAAGTTTCAAGCTTTAGAAAAACGCCATCATTCTCCTGAGACTGCACTTTCAGACTCAGCAGTAAGACTTTGTGGTGTTCAGCTTTGTTGATAGGTGAAATTATCTCATTCCTTTTCCATTCTTTTCCCCTTATGCTCTTGTTAATGCAATTGTGGTCTTTCCAGTGGAGTTCTGGGCCTAGCACCTAGATGAGGGGGCTCACAACCACCTGTAACTCCAGCTCCAGGGGGATCTGACACCCTGATATGACCTCCACAGGCATCTGTGCATGCGAGTGTGTGCCCCCCCACGTATACATACGCACACGCATACACACAATTTAAATAAATAAAATCAAAATAATCAGCTCAATTATGAACAGTCTCATGTGTCCAGTTTCCATATCATATGGTCAGGAGTGATACTTATGGTTGGAAAGAGTTTTCTATCTTAAAGTGTCAGATTATTTTCCATCTCCATATTATAAATTGAAAACAGCTTTTACAGATACAGTCCTTGTCCATACTTACTATGTTCTGGCTTTTCAGTTTCAGCCAACATGACACACGTGGTGTACTGCACCATCTGAATTCTGGACACACCCCCTGTTACTGAGACTGAGTGTTCTTTCATGGTTTTTGACCACTGAATTTTTTTTATTCTGTGAAATATGTCTCATGAAATACTGTTCATGACTTTTGTATATTTTTTCCTTAAAAAGATGAATTATTTCTTTGTTGGCTTTAGAAGTTCTGCGTAGATGCTGAATGTGAAGGCTTGATGGGTAGAGTACGTGGATATGTTGTCTTTAAGTCACCCTCCCTCTTCCTCTCTTGTTGCTCTTCTCAGCAGACTTGGAACAGGAAGAAAACACATCCACGTCAGCCTAACCCATCACATCATACAGGGTGTATGAATCCCCAGGAGGCTCTTTCTTCCTAACTGTCCCATTGCTAACCTTCCTTTTTTTAGATAACTTGCTAAAAAAATGGTCCTTTGGTATGTGAATTATTCCTTCATTTTTAAGTTGGGAAATGAGTAATTGTTTTCTATTTCTCCCTCTATGAACCATTTGGAGTCAATTCGGTTTCTATATCCTCAATGACCTTAACTAACTGAGCATAAGGCATGGCTTATGGGCACTGACAGCTGCCGCATTGCTTAGCACACTGTAGGACCATGCGTGTGTGGGACTCATGTGCACGCATGGCATGAAGGGAGGCAGAGCTTGCCTTTTCTTCTTCCTTTTTCCTTACAACAGTCTCAATTCTGCATGAAATTTAACAAAAATTCTTGTTCTCAGATTGAGAGTCTCAATGATAAATTTGTGAGCTCAGCGGGAGCCAGCTGATTTTACTGGGCAACACATTCCTCATGCCCAGCACTTTGTATATAGTAGCTTGCCCAGTAAATAGCTGACTGATTATGTGATGTATAGACCCACAAAATATTGACCCTGTGTCTTTAGAAATCTGAAAATCTTCATACCCTGTGGACCAGGACATCCACTTCAAGGGATATTTTCTAAGAAAGAACTCTGATCAATGCAGATGAATTATAATGAAGATTTTCATGGGATCCTTATAATAAAAGATAGAGACAATACATGAATAGATTAACTTAAGTAAACATGAAACCTCCCCACACTAGACTGTCACACTCATTAAAACTGCTTCTAAAGAACAGAAGTATATACAAAGCCGTTGTAAGTGAATGGAACAGCTGAGAACTATCTATTTAATCAGAGCCTCAGATTGGCATATGGTATAAAGGTGTGGGTGGGCGCTAAAAAGAACACTAGGTGGTGGTGGTGCATGCCTTTAATCCCAGCACTTGGGAGGCAGAGGTAGGCAGATCTCTGTGAGTTCGAGGCCAGCCTGGTCTAAAAAGCAAGTTCCAGGGCAGCAGTCAGGGCTGTTACACAGAGAAACTATGTCCTTAAAAAAAAAAGGTGGGGGGAGGGCTGGAGAAATGGCTCAGAGGTTAAGAGCACTGGCTGCTCTTCCAAAGGTCCTAAGTTCAATTCCCAGCAACCACATGGTGGCTCACAACCATCTGTAATGGGGTCTGGTGCCCTCTCTGGCCTGCTGGCATACACTCAGACAGAATATTGTATACATAATAAATAAATAAATAAATATTTTTTTAAAAAGATAGAAAGAAATATACCAGATATATGCTGTGACATTGGTTCCAGATATGTTCATCTTGATGCTATTTTTGGCTTAAGAGTCTCTAGAAATCAATCAATTAGGATGGCATACTTAAAAGTAGCAATTCCGTGTCTCCCCCCTTCCCTCTCTCCTCTCTGTGTGGGTGTGTACGCATGTGCACACATGGGGAGGACAGAAGTTGACCTCAGGTATTATCATTCTCCACCCAACTTTTTGAGACAGGGTCTTATTGAGCCTGGATCTTGCCATTTGCCTACCCTGGCCGGCCTGTTAGCCCCACCCCCACCACCTTGCCTTAGAGTTGCAGGTGCATGCTGCCAGGCAGAGCTCTAAAAATAGGAACAATTTTTTTTGTTTGATTTTGAGACAGGGCTGCTCTATGTAACAGTCCTAGCTGTCCTGGAACTCTTGCAGACGAGACTGGTCTTGAACTCAGAGATCTGCCAGCCTCTGCCTCCTGAGTGCTGGAATTAAAGGCATGCACCACCATGATGGGCATAAATAGGAAAAGTTAGTTAGGGATTTTATTGCTGTGAAGAGACACCATCACCATGGCAACTCTTAGAAAGAAAACATTTAATTGAGGTGGTGGCTTACAGTTTCAGAGGCTCAGTCCATTGTCATCATGACAGGGAACATAGTAGCATGCAGGCAGATGTGCTGGAGGAACAGATGAGAGTCCTACAACTTGAAGGCAACAGGAAGTTGACTGAAAGTCACACTGAGGGAAGCTTGTGCTAGAGACCTCGAAGCCCGCCCCTACAGTGACACATTTCCTCCAACAAGGCGACACCTTTTAACAGTGCCACTCATTTTGGGGGCCATTTTCTTTCAAACCACCACAAATTCTTAATCCTTCATAGCACATTGTCAGTAATGGGCTACTTCACCATGTATTCTGAAATTTTGTTTATCATCATATCTTCCTGGTTTGCAAAACAGAAGGTTGGCATCATCCCTCGAGGGCATTGTGGGCATCAGGAGTGACAGAGATACGTAACATATTTTCTATCAGCACCCAGAAGGCTTGTGGCTGTCACCGTGAAGTGTATTTGTGGCCTCAGCATGCAGCATCCGCAGGGGTATGTGGAGTTCTGTTTACTTTGCGATAGACACATTTTCATTCACTCTTGGTGGGAGATTGTCAAGCGCCATGCTCAGCATTGCTGCCTTCCATAAATTATCAACCATGGCTACATTTAAGCTACTTAAGGAAGCTTTGGAGACTTGAGGTTATTTTTATTAGAAAATATTATGATCTTGCTGTGTGAGTGATTCCAGTTGAGGTCACCATGGGACCCAGTCATCATACTTGCCTGAGGTGTGTATCCATGGGTCATAAGCCCTCCCAGGCAATGTCCATTTTTTCCCCCTTGACAGCTTCCCAAAATAGCTTCCTAGAGATACCCTAGGAGAAATTATAATGTTTTGGCAAGTTGGGATTGCCTTTTGGGTTCCTCAGTGGCAGGGTTTGAAGGAATAAATGATTGTTCTATTTTCAGAGATCTAAGATTGACCCCCTAGGAAGCAGAAATTCCCCTTCAGGTTTCAAGTCAAGAGATGGGAATGGATGCAGCATCAATGGCCAGGGTACCTGACATGGCCATATACCACAGAGGGTACCACCTCCTCCATGGAGAGGGTGACTCTAATGTCAGGTGGATCATTAGAAAGCTCTGAACCAAGCCCCCATTCCTTCCTCGACTCCATGGCAGGGAATAATGTCTACCTTATACTGTCCCACTGAGCATGAATCTGCCTTTGGCTTCCTCCCCTATTCTTCCTTTGTTTGGCATTAACTGCCCCACTTCAAGTCCTTTGTGCTCCTATGGCCAAAGAGTTTGTACACTGGGAAATTCTAGAGTAGCAACACACAGGGAGAAAGTCAAGGCCATGTGTTGACGGGCAGCCACTGGAGCTGCAGGGTCACCAGGCTTCAAGGTACCCAGTAACCAAGAATGGACAGAACCCTTCATTCATCTTCTGAGTATCACACTGTTCAGCTCCCCACCCCTGCTTAAAGGAGATGAAGGAGCTGGCAAAGACAGAGTGTGACAATATCACCACCCTGGCAGAAAGGGGACTTGTTTTTTCAATCAGTTTTTCCCTGTCATTTCTGTCATAATTCAACATTGTACTCACACCTTGGGTGAGGAGTGTGATTTTTGAGAACCAATAACAAAGTCAGGCTGCCCAAAGACTTTTGGGACAAATTCCAAACGACACAACAAATGCCTGACCTTCATAAAGACTAGAAGCCTTTTGTTTCCCAGAAGATGACAGCAAAATGCTAATCTTATTGATGGTGACAAACCTTCTGTCACCATCAGCTGCTTTTGATTTCTCTCTTCCCCCTAAAAGCCATTCACAGTTATATATTCTATTGGGTATGACTCCCTTTACATAATTAACAGCCTTCTGCAGAGGGTAATGGATGAGGGAAAACTCTGCGAGGAGGAGGAGGTCTCAATTCATCTCATGTCTCTTACAGGAAGACATGCTCTTCTGCACCAAATGCAGAGGATGCGATGGGGGATTTCCACGGGGCCTTTCTAGAATGATATACTAGCAAATTTGGGTGCATATTATTGTAAGCTACTGCATACCATGTGATTAGAAGATTAAGACAAAGTGAATTGCTAATCTTGTCGGGCCAACTGTTTTCTTCCTTGATAACATTTGTGTTATTCCACTCCGGGTGATGAAAGAGTGTAATTGGCTGTTGACACTGATTGAAGGAAGGAGACGTGCCTTCTCCTTTTTTAAAAAAGAGAATTAATTATCTCAGTAAGGGAGGTAACAATTCCAACAACGGCTCTCACAGCTGCAAAACAGAAGTGAACTGTCAGGGTGTTTTCATCTCTTTCTTTCCCACCTGTTTTTCTCCCTTTGATAACATCTTTTCCAAGATTTAACACATTTACCAAGGAGGGGAGGGGAAGTCTGGGGAGCCTTCAGAAGAGAAAGAAAAAAATTAGCTCTTGGAATTTGCAGCAAAACTACCACAAATGTACGTGCGTGGCATTTGCATGTGTCAATGTCTAAGGAAGACATCACAGGCAGATGGAGGTAGCTAAATCTCCTTATGCCATTCAAGTCATAGTAAACCAGCAACAGACATCTGAAACTGACCATATGTCCACCGAAGAAAAAGGATCCAGGTAAGTTGATACATCCTGGTTGACTGAAATCCTTCTCAACATACGCAGTGTAAAAATCAACGAAAACCTACGTCCTACAAGATGTGGTGTATGTCTGAACTGTAGCCTATAGACTGGGCCTTTTCACTCACAGGTGGAAAACAAGGAGATGCCAAAGCACCTCACTGTTATCCCCAATAACACACATGGGACACTTTGTTTCTTGTGTCTACAACTTGAAGGGCTGCTCGGCTTAAAGTTGTCATCCCAAAGAAACAAGCCATGGGGTGAGCAAAGACTGCATCAGCGGTTCACTTGAGGAGGCAGCTGAGCCTCCCGCCACATGCATTTGCTTCTTTCCACCGCTGAACCAACAAAGGGGAGAATTATGATAGCTGCTGGGGAAACTGAGGCAGCAGTCCAGGGAAGACAGGCTTCCTGTTGCATCATGAAGATAGGACTATTTGAAAGCGGAGGCGATCCACAGGGAACTCCATGCTTCCATGTCCAGAGCTAAGAGCTAATGAAGACTCCTCCTCTGCTATAAGCAGGACAGGGTCAGACTCTTCAAGAGGGAAGGGTTGGGCCATTCCACAAGGGCAAGACTCATGACACCCGAGGAGCTGGCTGGCAGTAACAGCAGAGTGGAGTAAGAGCATCATAAGCACTAGTGATGGCCACATGAAGAGTTACTTAAAGCGAAGACTCAGAACTACAGATTTTATGCCTCGCAAATTGGTTGTATTTTCAGTCTGTACTCCCTCCCCCATCTCATATAAGAAGTGTGGTTAACTTCCAATTTCTTTGGCTTTAGCGTAGAAGATAACCAACTAGACATGGTGAGTTGGGGACTTTGGATTCTTGGGGGGGATGACAGCATATCCTTTGCCCGAGGGGCAACCAGGTAGCAGTGATGGGGGCAAGTTTGTGTGGCTCACAGTTCTGAAAGTTCAAGTATAACAGTTGTCTAGGCAGGGCTTCATTTCTGTCCAAATGTGGTGGGGAAATGTAAAAAGAATCACAGAGCCTGAGTGATTCGGGACCCAGACTTGCTCTTTTTATTCAAAAGCCTGTCTTGAGCTAATTCCCTTCTAAGAGAGACCCTCACAAGAAACTAACGCTTGTCACTGGGTCCCACTTTTTATGGTCTAGCACATTAGCGATCTGTCACTGTAATGAAACACCCGGGAATAAATGCTAAGGGGAAGAAACACTTACTTGGTTCCTGGTTTCCGAGGTCTCAGCGCCAGGGTGCTGGCTTCCATCACAGCGGTGTCTAGGAGGAGGCAAACACCAGGGTGGAGGAAGCATGGTGAAGTAGAGTCACTGACTTCCCAGTGGCTAGGAAGCAGCTGGGGAGACTTTGAAGGCATGCTCTCAATGACTGGCTTCCTCCAAATTAGGTCACACTTTCTAGTGGCTATTATTTCCTAATAAGACCAACAGATTATGACTCCATCATCATATTTAGGTCCACTGATTAGCTAAGAGCCCTTGTTTTCTAATTAGCCCCCCAAAGCCCTACCTCTGAATGTTATGTTGGCGACAAAACCTCCAATGCAAGCTTTTAGAGCGAACACTTCACATCCAAACCGCAGTCTACCACCTCAATGTTGCCACACTAGGGGGCAAAATTCCAGCGTGTGAAACTTTGGGGGACATAGCCAACCATGGCAGCAGAGCAGGCAGAAGCATATTGTTAACTAATTGGTCCAGAAGTTAAGTGTTATCATTCAGACATTCTCTACAGGGATGAAGGGTGTATATATCTCCCTGTATCAGAGAGCAGCAGAAATCTTGGATGAATTTCTCTGATGTGATGACAAGTGTTGTCAGTTTCTAGAATCTAGAATCACCTCTGGATAAGCCTGGGAGGGATTATCTTGGCTGTACTGAGGTGATCACACCTGCCCACGGTGGGTGGCACCATCCCCTGGCTGGGTCCAGGACAGCTCAAGTGGAGAAAACAACACGCATTCCTTGCTGATTACAGAAGTGATCAGCGTCTCCGAGCTCCTCCCACTATGACTTCTCCACTCTGATAGAGACCTGCATCATGGAGTCAACATACACTCTGTTCCCCCTAGGCTGCTTCTGTCAGGGTTCCTTCTCACAGAAACAGGGACAGGAATAAAGGCAAACAGCACTCCTAAGATCTGGGTGGAGGACAAAGCAGAAGCCATTGGATTGCTCTCTGGTGTCTGCATCCACCTGCCATAGCCGTGCCATCTTACAGCGATTTCTGCCATTTCCTGGGGCGGGGAGGGGGATCGTGCCAACCCCAACCCACCCATCCTTGTAAAGAGTAAAGTGCTGGGTTAAGGGGCTAAACTGGGGTTCCTGTCCTATGCAGCTCCATACAATGCTGATGCAATTTTTATAAAAGGACGACAGTTTGCATTTCCAGAGAGAACTGCATATGCAAATGCATCTGCAGAGGCCAGCGTTGTCTAGAGCTAGGCCTGGCCAACACTCTAACGCTAATTCTCATTTAACGGAGGGTAAGAGGCAACCTAGTGGATAATGGGGAATGCAGTACACTTCGCATCAGTGCCAAAGATCCTGAATCGTGAAAGCTGAGAACTCCCGTAATGATCCTCGTAGAATGGGTAAAGATTCGTTATCAAAGTCTAAGTCAGGGATGGCACTTAGCCAGGTAGATGAGATAACCTAATTAAAATGCTTTCTGGAACTGAACCGGGAGAAATGAAAAGAACAGTTAACACATACATTAAATATTCTGCAAATGACAGAGACTTAAGCAAATCATTGTAAAAGCTGTGATGTAATTCCATTCTGCTTCCCATCTGATGGTGTTGGTTAAGCTCTGTGCTTGAACACCAGGAAAGAGTGCATTCTGGTGTGAACACCGAAGAACCAGTCCTGCCTGTCCTGTCTTGTGACCAGATTTCTGAGGTTTTCTTGTTTGTACATGAGCCCTGGCAGAGAGGACTACGAATCGCAGCAAAGCTGATCCTCTGAGAAGAGAGTTGAGGTGCATTGCCGGCATTTAACACATGGAGATTTACACCAGCGAGTAGAGGCAGATAGGAATCTCATTCCTGGGACTTTAGAGGTGGCAGAGTACAGAAAGCCCAGCTTCTGGAGTCTAACAGCTCAAAGCCCAGCTCTAACAGAGGAACAGTTGAGGTAAGTTAGGTGTTCTTCGGCACCTCAGTCTCCTGGTTTGTCAAACAAAACTAATTTCCCTTACACTGATGGTTTCCCATGGGGGGTTGCATTACATAACCATCCAAATCAAACGTTAGAGGTCCTGGGGAACCCATATGGATGTGTGTTTGTGCAACCCACTCCATTCACCGTGATGAATTCCAGCGATTATCATTATGAGCTCACTTGGCTTCCGAGCGCATTTGTGCTTCACAGTTGTGTGTGGTGACAGAGCCATATGCTAGTGCTCATTAAGAAACAATCACACCTAAAATAACTTCATTTTAATGATGAGATGACTACACTAATTTGCAGATAAAGAACATCACTAAAAGCTTTGGCTGTTGACAAATCCTGCACAGCCACGTGTTTTTCCTGGGAAAGAGACTTTGTGACACGAACTCAGTGATGTGCACTCACTTTTGACAGGTGCTTGAATGGTCGTGTAAGAAGGGGGACCTAGGAAGCCGATCTCTGTGACATCTTCCCAAGTGCTGGTGACTCTTATCAGCAAGCGGCATCTGGAGCACAGATCTGTGCGGGGTGTACAACTGTTTTGCTGCTGGCATCAGAACCACAGGGCACCATGTAGAAGAGCACATGGGTTACTTAAGGGCTGAACCAAACCATAATCTACCATCTCGAGAGCTGCCTCTTCTCAGGCCTGCAGATCAGAACATTCTAGAGTGCAAGGTGTTTTATGCCTGTGTGACTTCAGCATGCAGGGACTCCGGGGGTCATCCCAGTTCAAAACTGCAGGCTGGGGACTACTTACAACCCCCCAGCTCTGCCTGACAGAGACCCACAACAGCTGTGAAGAGGAGGGATTTTTAACTCTCCGTTTCTAGCAGCATCTTGCATTTTTGTTTGCACATGCATGCTACTGCAGAGCCTGACTACCAACAGACCAAATGGCAAGCTGCCTGAAGCACGTGTGACTTCTGTGTAAAAGATTTACGTAAAAGTCATGCCGTTTATGGAGAAGGGGCTGGTCACACAGAATTATAAAAATCAATACATTGGAGAGATTGGCTGCAGACGCTGCCACAATCTTTTAGGATCCCAGAGGTAGGCCAATCTACTTTAAACTTGCAAAGCATAATCAGGCAGTAGCCTAGGAAGGGGCCTCTTCCCGGTCCAGCTGTACATCAGCTGCTGACAATGGCCCACAGTGGAACGTCCCACCACCACACGCAAGAAAAGAACGGAGCGCTCTTGAACCACACACAAGCCCCTGAAGGCAATGGTGATTGGATGCACCTGCAGGGATTTATCACTTTTATTAAGAAACAATGATTGCAAATCCAAGATAAAAACCAGATGTCTGATGAGTTTTTTCAGAGGTGAAAAATGGCTCTTTATAAGAAACGACAGTAAACAGACACATTCAGTGTGGCAAAAGCGTTTTATTCAAAGAACCTTCCTTTCCTCCTTAACTGCTCGAGTATCTCACAAGGCTGGGAGTGATGTCTGATATTCACACAGCTCCAAGTCTGAATGCTCACTAATGTCTTCTGGCTGTTTGACACACATGGCTGCTACAGGCTCCCTCCTTCTCAGGTCTTTGTTCTTAAAATGAAATGCTCAACGAAGCGCTCAGAGGCTGAATGAGTAAGATCCTCACTTCCATAATTTGTTACTTTTCAAATCCTTTTTTGGGGGAAGCTGAGGCTATTCTCTGGAAAGGCAAATAGCACAGAAATGCTCGCAGTTGCTAGCGAAGCCCAGAGGCTTTCCGTGCTGCGGGAAATAACCACCGCCTCCCACTTTGGAGTCTATCTTCCACCAGAAAAGATGTAAATTAACTCAATCTGTCAAAGGTGTCATTACAGTCTTCCCCTCAAATATGGGCCTCATGTGTACAAGTGCAGACCAGGCCTTTTCTGTCTCTGGCTCTTTTGCTGCTTGCCTCTTGCTGGTGATTCTGTAGGCCAAGCTGTGGGCAAATGCCTGTCACTCAGTGTAGACAAATACACATAGCTCTCCAGGCAGCAGGCAGCAACAGACTTCAGTGGCTGTGAGATGGGAGAGTGGTGGTCACCAGGAAGCCACTTCAAAACCCTTAGGAGTCTCTAACGAGCTCCTGGTGAGCGTCTTCCCGAGCATCAATTCTCCATGGTAATACACACACCAATCTCATCCCTCCTACCACCCGGCATCGAGGCAGCCAAAAGCACGGTAGCACTATACACCCATCTCCAATAACAGGCCCCATTCCTTCTCATGGGTGGAGCCACTGGGGTATGTCCCCTTCCTTGGCTTTCTTACTAGCCAGCTAATGAGAACTGGAAACAGTTGTGAGGAACCATTATGAAGAGTGAGGAGGAGGCCTTGGCAAGCATTCATTTCCTCATGGAACACATGTCAGACATGATGCCAGGCGCTGGCAGCTCAGAAATGAATTATGCATGCTCCCCAGCCCCTTCCAATCCTAGAATGTCTACAGGGAGGAAACTTCTAGAAAGAGAATACACTATAAAGTTGAGAGGCATCAGTCTCCCACCCCAGCCCTGGTCATAGCAAACACATTCCAAGACTAAATATGTACTTAAATATTGTTCATACTTATATCCAAACATTACACCAACCAATAGGGAAAATGAGCACATTTCATCTATACTGGCAGTCCTCTCAATGTTAGCATGAACTGCCACAGACAAGAGTCGGTCAACAACTTCAGCAGAAAGCCAACTGAGACCAAAATGCTTTGTTGAACTAGCAGAAACAGAACTCCCCCTAATTCTATCTACTCCTAGCCGCAGAGAGGACCTTAGTTTCAGATCTTTACAATGTGGTTTTCTCCGAGCGCATGTGTCTTGCCTGCTCAGGTTCACTCAACTGGTTCTCTGACAACACTTCCACCACCGGTAGCTAATTCGCTGATTTAGAGTTTTCCCTGACTTTGCAGTTCCCCTTCCCCATCTCTAGGCTAAAAGGAACCAAGTAAGAAGGGACAGTAGCAGGGATTCTCTGCTCTTCGGTTGAGCTGGAAAAGAATATGCAGACAGTTCAGACAAAGCTTCCATGTTCACACTCCCTTTAAACACTCTGCCAAGCGTTCCCTATCCACGGCACTCTTACTAGCAATGCTCACAGGAACACTACACAAAACATGCTGATATAAAACTCCTAAAAAATATCAAGAGGCCCCAAAGAACAGAGGCATGAGCAAGAATGACAGGTATTGCTCAGTAGGAAATAGCAAAGGGAATGCAGGTGCAGTAAGGGAATGAGGTACAGCTAGGAAGAAAAATGCAAAAACAAAAGTCTGACTCCAGAAGGAAGGAAGAAGGGTACAAAGGTTGAGAACCCTTGCAACTATCATGTGCTTCTCCCAGACCAGAAGAGGGAGCTACGGGGACACTGACCACCCCGGCAGGGACCTGCAGAGCTGTGCTTTGGTTAACTGGGCAGGAAGAAGGGAAAAGGAAACACACACCAAACCCAACCACCTACTGAACTATACGTCTATCCAGTGTGTTGTTGGTTGTTTTAGTTGGAAGAAAATAAAAGAATCCACAATATGTATGGAACCCTGCGTTTGATCCTCAGTACTGCAAGAAAAAAGTTCAAAAACTGAAATGACGTTTCTGATGAAAGTGATAAAGATAGCATTGACAACAGAATGTTGGTTAAAGGAGATGCAGGGATTAAATATAACTCAAGCACCCACCGTCCTCTCCCGCCACCTCAGCAAACACACCAGTCAGGCTGTTCCGTGGGCACACAGAAACAGTACACTTCCTGGGAGCGTCCTGTGCTAGCTGACTCTTGCTCTAAAGGACGCTTACGTCTGAAGCTCTACATGGAGTCAAACTACATGATGTTTCTGAAGCAGAAAGGACAAGGATGTTTAGTAGACATTTCTCTACATTCAGTGACTCTGGCCTTGATAAGATGGCTTATTTGCCCTTTTAAAATTGTTACAATCTGCATGGAAAAAGGGAACCAGGCCAGAGGAATGGCTTTTTAAAGAATGGTTCCATGGATGGATCTGGAGGTGAACGTAGTAAGCAAATCCAGACAGAGTAGGAAAGACAGACATCAGATTGTTCTCTCATTTGCAGTTCCTAGACTTGGTGTAGAGACATAAAATCATGGAGTATATGTGATCTGAAGGCAGAAGCAAAACTGTACAGAGAAAGGGGCCTAATGGGCGGAAAGCAGGGAGGAAGGAGGGGTCAGTGGGGTGGATGTGCTCAGTCGTAGGAAAGTGTCCCCCCACAGGACCATGTGCAATGAAAAATACAGTGAAAACTAAAACAAAAAAACTTTACAAAAGCAATTCTACAAAATTGTAAGCAGTGTCTGTTAGATCCACTTTCTTCCAACTAAGTAGAGTGTAAGAGGAAGCAGGCTGGGGCCCTTCGTGTGCTCTGTCCTTTCAGCTGTACATTCTGTTTTGTGAGTGCTCTGACCTCTTATTTGTCCCTATATCTCATCATATTAAGAGGGACAGACATTCTGAAACTGACGGGTCCGGTTAAATCCGGTCTGTTTCAGCCAGTCTCAGACAAAACTACCAACTGCATCAATCTCACGGGATGGACAGGAGAGCGCTGGGGAGCTGAAGGCTCTGTCCTGTTAGGAGTAATCAGAATGGAGCCTCAGGGGCAGATTCTCCTGTTAAACAGGAAGGAGAGACCACTTTATTCCAGCCTTTTAAGGGGACATTTAACACTTGGTATTTATAGCAAGGCTGGTCCAAGTGACCTCACATATTTCAAAGCAGTCAAGGAGTTTCTGGGCGCATGAATGGGGCTCACAGCTAATTCTGCATCTTTGTGAATAGATCGTTACCAGCACTGGGAAGTTGTCAATGGCCGGAATGACAAATCAGTCTGTAAACCTGGGGACTTAGGTGGAGAATCAGTACCTGTATTTAATGTAACAAAAAAGCAAGGCAGTTTTAACTGCCTTCCCCAGGGACCAGGAGGACTGGGGCACTTCTCTTTCCTGCTGCTGTTCAGGCCCATCAAAGAATCTTCAGACAATGGAATAAAGAACAAAAGTGAGCCTAGGAGACGTGGAGAGCCACAGTCTGCACATAGTAAAAGGATGAAAGGCCTTTGTCTGTATGCAAGAGAAACAGCGAGTGGGAGCCGACAGCTAGGTAAGGTTAATGAGGGTCTCGGTCTAAGTGGAGAAAAGAGGAACTAAAACAACATGGATGTCCATGCTCTTGAGTCACACACAGTCCAGCTGAGGGCACACACAAGCACACACACACATGTGCTATCTGACAGGGTTACTCATTCTCAAGATTATCCATGACAAGAAAACCAGACCTTCAGAACAATCAGCAGAAAGGAGGCATGTTTCTGTATGTGAACAAGTTCTGCTCACACGCAACCTCCTACCCACACCCATCAAGAACGATCTGATAGCCATGGGAAAATAAGACCTCACTCTCCATACATCACACTCACACCTATGTATCAATCTGCTCATCAGTGACTTGACAGGTGGCAGCTCTCAGAGTGACAGCAAGAGGTGCCTTCCAAATACCGGGCCTTAAAGCTTGTCACAGACACACCTGAGAAATGAGTGTGTGGGGCTTCATGGGACAACTGTCTCTCAGGGCGCCCATGGAGTGAGCTGTGCTGGACCATGCTTCTGTCACCATGTCTGCAACCAGCTGAGGAGCTTCATATGGGAGATGGATGGAAAGGTCTCCCTCTTCTCAATCCACTCCCAACCTTTCTTCCTTTCTAGTATGCCACGAGCACTGTGGGACTGCTCTAAGCCCAGAAAGCAGCAGGTGGAGGAAGCATGTGAGCCTTGCACTAATTAAAAAAAATAAAGTGAGAAGTGGGAGGGGTCCCACCTGTCTGCTCCAGCATCAGCGGCATCCAGCTCACCCATCACCAGGGCTCTGCTTCTTTCCCAGCGAACTGGAGGGAGTTCAGCCGCATCACCTGGGGTCTAATTTGTCACATGCTCACTGGATCACTCAGTGCCCGACTGTGCCTGGAACATGGGCTACACTGTAAAGTGCTGAAGTGTGGAGGGGTGATGGGGAAAGGAGGTACATAGCTACAGAAGGGTAACGGCTGCCACAATAACACCGTCAGTAGCAACAAGGGGAAAACTAGTGGCTCGGAGGACCTGGAATTCAACAAGTGTGGTTCTGATGTTCTGGCACACAAACAGAAAAGCAAATGCAGAGGCTACCCAAGAGTGTGCCTGGTAGCCTTGTCTGCGTTGTTTATTCTATCTCAGGGATGCCTATGCGGAGTCTACAAATGCTGTCTGGTGGCCAGAAAAGCAGATGCGTCTCGTCCTTCACAGATGCTCTGGGGCCAGCTGGGTTCAATACTGTGGTAATCTCACATTAACCAAAGTGAAATGATGACCAGACCTGCACCCGAGGCCTCTACCATGTAACACTGCTCTGCCTGTCCCAGGCAGACCTCAGTCCTTCTTGTCGTCCTTTGGCAGCTGACTTTTTGTGGTCCCTAGGTTCTTCCACACCTCTGTGTACATTAAGGTCCCAATGAAGACAAACAAGGTGCCCAGACAGTGCCACAGAGTGAACGGGTTCTGGAAGTACAGGATGGAAAAGATGAGGCTCACGAACTTGCGCAGAGTCACAACCAGCGTGACGGTGAGCGAGGTGCACTCTGTTGTCAGGATGAACACACCCCGGATGCACACATATCTGGAGGACTGGTTAAGGCTGCTCTCTGTAAACCATCAGGGAGGAAGCTGCCTTCACCCTAACATGCTGAGAGAACACAAAGAGCCACTCTGAGCATCCTCCTCAGTAGAACTTCCTGAAAGAGCCCAGCCCTGCCGTTCCTAACATTACTATGGATTCTCATTGCAGTTGATAGTGAAGGCCACCTCCACGGCAAGGCCAGAGTGGCACCGTCACAAAGGTCCTGCTCACCTTTACTCCGTCATGTCCTCGGGCCTCCATTCTCTCCTTCAAAGTGGGCTCTGTATATCAAGCCTAGGTGGTGATTTCAGAAGGAGGCAGGCAACCTCAGTCTGTTTCAATATTTTAAAGACATCACAACCTTTAGAATGGTAAGATCCATTAATATAATTAATTAATATAATTACTTTTAAATGAGTCTTAATTTGAAGTTTGTTTCAGAACTTTGCAGTGACTTATAATAGTCATGAAATAATAAACAATATCTTAGGACATCAGGAACCTTACAGATATCTCGGCTCATCTCACGGCATGACTGGCTCTAAACCATCCGTGGAGACCTGTTTCCTCTGTGTGACCTACCTGACCTGCACCACTACAGTCTCTTTTCCTTCTACAAAGAAGTTTCAAGAACGTATCTACCCGTCTGCAGCTCACTACAGAAGAAGTCAAGGCAAAACCCAAACTCAGGTCCCCTCCATTGTTAGAACAACCATTCCTCTGCCAAAACAACATGGAGACACGGATAAAAGAGCCCGCAAAAGGATACTGAGTCACAACATTCATGAGGAGGTAGACCCACATGATGGGCATAGCCACACTGATGACTGGAACCTGATAGAGCTCTGCAGAGGTGAAGAGAGGAGACGATCATGCCAGCGTGAACACGTAAACCTTTCACCTTTTGAACAAGGCTAAACAGGTAGCAACAGTAATAGGAACAGTGGTATTATTTCCCTTTAAAAAGATGGCCCATACATTCCTTTATTATTCATCTTGATTCCAGTCTATGCTAACCAAGAGTCAGGGCTCTGTGGGACTCCCAGGTTCTTCACAACTATGGCATTAATAACGAGAATGGTGCTTTCTAAGTCAGAGCCTTAGGGGCTCTTTACATATCACTGACTTTTACAGCAGTTTCGGGTCAAATGACAGACACAACACTGCACGTGCAGAACAGGCCCAACACAGTACAACGTGCACTTACTACCTGTGGGGTGTGCAACAGAAAGTCTTCATTCACAGAAGGTTTCTCTTAAGTGTTTACCTATCTGTGAAACACTCTTGACGATCAGATTGTATATGTGACCGTCTAGCACCAAGTTCTCAAGTAGCCCCTCGAAAAAGCAACAGCTTACCTTCATACAGACATTCTTTTGTTTAATTTTGTTTGTAATGAATTTATCTCAATTATATAATCTGTAGCTAGGAAACAAGGCCTGTCATCATTTTGCTCCTCTTGCTTGGTGCCGAGGCAGCTTAGATCTGTGAGCAGCTGCTCTGTCTTTCATGGCAGAAGAGAGTCACAGAGACAGCCGGCTGCCACCTAACCGGCCCCAGGTGCAGTTGAGGGCTGGTACTACTTGTCTGCATTCTCAAGATGAAAGGACAACCTTATTTGCAGGGCATAGGAAAGAGCCAGCAAGGCCCTTGCTGCTGCAACCACTGACTCAAAGCACCATCCGGACACCCGGAAGGTACAAGGTTCAGATAAACATGAGAGAAAGCTGTACTCGAGCCAAACGCAAAACGGAAGCTTTGCCTCAGAAACTGGCAAGCGATACTGCCACATGACCCCAGACTTACCAGACTTATTGAACAGAACGACATGATCATAAATATCAGAGGCCAAGAAGATGAAACCGGGAAGTGGAAGGGCGTGCTGCGGGAAGAAAGGGATCTCATGAAGGTAAAGACGAAGGCATTCCAGAACAGTTAGGTAGCTTCACAATGACTCGAGGCTGTCCGACAAGCAAGTTAGCCCCTCGGAGGAAGAAGTATCAGTGCCTGTGTGCCCTTGACATCACATGGCATGGCATCTTATGGAGTCTGATGGTCACCAATGAGAAAGTCAAAGAAATAGGATCCTCCCCTCGACAGCACACAGTCATTTTGCCCGACTTGCTCCATACTGGATTTGAAAATTACAAGGACCACAAAGATTTAAAAAAATTTAGAAACTCCTACAAAAAGAGACTGAAGACAATCTGAGGTTAAGGAGAAACAAACGATGAGATGAGACGAAAGAGGAAGAGGACACATAAGGTACCTGACAACTACAGCTGTGCAATGTGAGATCACATCACGTGACCCTTGCTGAGCCATCACTACACTTGGCATTGCTCTCAGTGGCAGATACGAGGGAAATGAAAGGCTTACTTTCTAGAGCTCCCTAGCCACAAACTCTAGCTCCAAGTTAACGTGTCAAACTGCCTGTTCGGCTTAATTGCACACAGAGGGCACGGTCTCACCATCTCACCCCTGGCCTTGGGGGGCAGTTCTCTGGACATATTTCAACAGCAATAAAGGAGGGGCAGGGCAGAGGAGAGCTATAGGAGAGAGTGTGAGGTCACCCCTTAACATGAAGAAGCTCAGGGACACGCAGTGAACTGAACTATCAGATGAGTAAAACTGCTTTGGGGAACTCAGGCTCTCAATCCCCAACCCCAGAGCTGCCCCATTGATGTCCACGCTCCTGACCTCTTGCCTTGGGCTCTCCATACTGATCTTAACAATTTTACCTATAGGATCTCTGTGGCCTCGGTTCCTTGCCCCTTCAATGTTTTATGTGGTTGGTCATGATCATCTCATCTGAATAACAAGCACATTATCCCCCTGCCTAAAGCACTTTGGTTACTGGTCTAAAGGCTGGCTACTAACAAAACCACAATCTGTCAATTACATTAAGATTTCATTTGGCATAACACAGCGTAAATCGGAAATTTTCACCTTCCCAGGGTTCAAAAAGTTGCTTACATTATAAAATAACGCCTCCTTGGAGTGTTTCCCAAACTGTTTGTATAGAGTCTCTTGGAATATGCCCATCCTTGCTGACATCAGCAGGGCAAAGGTCAGTGCTCCAATGCCTAAAAAATGAAGGTCAGTTACAAGATGCCTTTTGACATATTTTTTTAAAAATATTTTTATGGTTTATTTAACTTTATGTGCATTGGTGTGAAGGTGTCAAGTCCCTTTCAGACAGTTGTGAGCTGCCATGTGGGTGCTGGGAATTGAACCTGGGTCCTCTGGAAGAACAGTCAATGCTCTTAACCGCTGAGCCATCTCTCCAGCCCTTGACATATTTTCTTAAGGAGACAGTATTATTTACAGTTCTGTAACTATCACATAGGATATGTAAATTTTAAAACCACAATGCCACCATGAAGTCCTCTCCAGTTTCCCATTTCCACACCCTTATATGTATTTCTGTATACTAAGACAGGGTAAGACTGTCTGTTGTAGAATATTATTTTAAGGTGTGTTACTTTTGTATATGTTCTGGGACATTTATTTAATGGTGCAAAGACGCATTTGAGTAAATAAAATTCATCTGCGGTCGAGGCCACATCAGCAACTAGCTGACAGAAGCGGTAGGGAGGAGCCAGGCAGAGAGGGTTTTTAAGAAGGAGGTGGGGGGCTGAAGAGCAGCAGGAAGGCTTCCGCAGAGAAGCAAGGAGAGGAGGTGACTGCTCGCTCTTCAGCCTCTCTGAGGAGCAGAATTCCACCTCAGTCTCGGAACCTTGAGTTCTTTAGGGGGACAGAGATTTGGTTAAGTTCCCTTTAGCTTTGAAAGAGTCTTTGGGAGAGTCGGTGCTTGAGGGAATTCTATTCCCTCAGGTTGCAGCTCTTGCGGCCTAACTGCTGCTGATGGCGGAGGAGACAGCCATGGATTAGAAGGCAGCAACAATTTAAAAAAGAGGACAACTGTCCATATGTTTGTTATACCGTGCTTTTCTCATAAGCTTCTTCTGAACCTTTTCTTTATGTCCCTGATTAAATGTGTTTTCAACGTGTGATTTAGGATCCACACCTCGCCCTATCTTGTGGTTTTACCACACTTAAATGTCTTGCAATGAGAGCAGTTAGATTTCCAGTTATTTCACTGAAATCAATAAACACAAATACCTAAAATGTTAATTATTTCCTTAGGATAATTTTTCATAAATGGAACTGCTGAGTCAAACATTTAAAAAACTTTAAGACCTTTAAAAAACTCAATACACAATAATTTTGGAGAAAGGCAATTGATTTCCTCTGGCAACGGCTTTTATGAAAATGACTGTCACTGTACCCTCACAGAGTGGCAGTGCCATCTACTGCTTTGCCAATATGGTTAAGTCACAAGTGAAAAGTTATTGTACTTGGTTTTCTTTGACTGCTAGATTACGAGGGTATAAAATTACTGGACATTAATTTTTCCCTATGAGTTGAATGTTCATATCTTGGAGAATTTCCCATTGGGTATTTTTCCCATAGTGCAGAGACCTTTTCAGCAAGCTAAAGGGTTAAAGTCCAAAGCCAAGATAAGGGGACACCAGGTTTCACTGCTACTATCTTCCACACAATCAGTATGAATCTAGTCCTGTTACTCCTGCAAACATTTCCCTCCAAATCCAAGAGAGGATGAAGCCCCGTAGGAGTTGTCTAATTAATTCCACACAGAGATACTTGTATTTTTAACAATTCTTCCCTAGAGTTGATTTGGGAACACTGCCATATGGGGCAGTAGTTAACTTACGAAGAAAATAAGCCCTTGTGTCCCTGGGAAACCGAGTCAAGAGTTCTAACTTGCCCTTCTTTTGAAGGGTCTTCTAGCCAGCGGACCGGCCACTAGGAAGCTGAAGACTCCTGCATGATGCTCCTAGGGAGAACAGCAGACTTTTCTCTGTGCCAGTGACAACCATGGAAACATGGACCTACATACGACACGGTCCACTTTTAATTTTTTGAACACTAAGGTTCAGAGACATATTGGTCCCAGGTGTCACTCTCCTCCTTGGCATAATTTGTTTAGCTTAAACTTCTTGCCAAGAAACATGTCCCACAGGAGAAAACTCAGCAAAGAAAAGTGCAGAGGTAATTAGCTTTTTGTAACTACTGTACTTGCCTAGTAACCACCACGCAAATGCCTGGAATCCATCCTTCTCACTCAAGCTGGACTGGGAAGTCTAGGAAATAAGAAAATATACTAGGAACAGGGACCAGAACCATGAACAACATCCGAGACACAAGGGGAATTTTATGCCATCCACTTCCTTCCACTCTCGCAGAGCTGAGCTCCTGTAGGAAGCAGGGATTTCAAGCTGATTCTTACCACCTGCTTTGCAGACATGAGCGTGCAGATGAATATCCCTGCAGACACCAGGGCGATGGAGGTGTACTTGAACATACTGTATCTGTAAAACAAGGAGAAGAACGCCTTAGGAGAGGGGGTTACAGGAGGGGATTTACAGTTGGGCAGTATGTGGATCAAGCATAAACCTCTACAGTCTCACGGCAGTGTCAACAGTTGTCAACCAGGAGGTTGTTATCAGAAACTGAAAAGGTAAACAAAACCACAAGACAGACCTACACCAGATGTCACATGACACTGAATTCAGCTCTCATGCAGTCTGCCCAATCTTCACTTGCACCTGTGCCTTTTCCGATCCTAAGAGCCCAGAATTATGTCCTAACACGCACACTATTCAAGAGGAACAACAGATTATCAGGTACAAATGATGAGAGTTAAAACTTGGGGAATAATGTCCATTCTCCATTAAAACAATCTGAATAACGTAAAGGATTTTGTAAAATGTCGGCACAGTGGGATAAAGGGAGGAATACGCAATTTGTAGAGCCAAGGGCAGCATCATAGTGACATTTCCCATTAACTAAAGTGGTATCATTATGATCCCCCTCAGAGCCTTGGTAATCAAGGAAAAGGCCCCAGGAAGGATAAAAAGAAATTAAACTTGCAGAATGAATCATCATTTCTTTTCTACGGACACTGTATCTTTTGGTGACAATACCTCATCAGAGCTGATTTGACTGGCTGAGGTGCTGAGAGAGGGATGCAGGAGAGGCCTACTACAGAGAATGGGGTACCAAAGGGAAGGGGGACTGGCTGGGAAGAACAGGCTTGGCAGGAGTGGGAGAAGGGCAAGAGGGCTTGGGGATGAACATAATCAAAACGCATTTGTATGTATGTATGAAATTACCATAATGCATATAGTTAGTAGATGCTAATATGATCTTGCATAGCAAAAGTGCAGTTCAGAAACATCAAGTTGAAGTAGTTTAAAAATTAAGCCAAAATAATGGTTAAGGAAAATAAAGACATGGTCTTTAAATTCTCCAAAGGGCTTTGTTCAAAAACTATGAAGGTAAACTTGGATCAGAGGTTAGCAGGTCCCCAGTTTGATCCTCGACACCATGAAGGAAGGGAAAAAAGGAGAAAGGGAGGGAAGGGAAGAATGAGTAAATACAGAAAAGTTAGACAAATTTCTGTTCTGTGGATGGTCAAAGGTTCAAACCCAAGGTAACAAATTCCAACAAAACTCTTAAGGAAAACAGGTGTTGAACAGAGCCCCTGACAGTGTGAGGCTGTATCAGGAGACTATAATTCATAAATTTAAAGGACAGTTGTTGTACACACACACACACACACACACACACACACACACACACACACATCAAAGCTTAGGAAGAAACCCAGGTCTCTAAGGTGAAGTCTAAGTCTGACTACAGACTAGTATAGTCTTCATCTTCAACAAAACATCTGGCCATTTAAAGTCTGCACAAAGGCAGAGAGGGCTGAGGGGAGCTCACAAGGAGCAGAACTGGGGCTCCACAGCCTCCAGAGATAAAGGACACATAAGGAGTCTAGCAAGATGGGACAGCTACAGCCCCTAGTGCTTAAGAACTGGAGGTATAGCCAAACAGTATGGCACTACAGGCCTTTAATCCAGCACTTGGGAGACAGAGGCTGATGACACTCTTTGGGTTCAAAGCTTGCCTGGTCTACATATCTAGTTTCAGGCCACCCAGGGTTATTTAACCAAGACTCTGTCTCAAAAAACAATCTCAAAAACAAAACCCCTTTAGGTTCCCTCCCTGAATCAGCAGATTCTTCCCAAGCCAAGGGAGCCCTAATCCTGAGACCAGGAACCGGACAATTGAAAACACAGCATCAATGGCACTATTTTGGTTTTAATAATGAAGATGACCTTCCCCTGAGAAATCTTGTAGACTCCCTACTGTCTCTCCCTAATGTCCCTTTCTGCTCAGTGGTAAGGGCTGAGACGCAAGTGAGAGGTGGGTACTTTGGAAAAGCATTCCAGACATTTCCTGCCATTTCCCACTCAATCTTACCGCACCACTGGCAGCAGTTACAAAGAATAACCCCGCACCTTCTGCTCCTTCTTCATGTCTATCTGGGCCTATATCGGAAACTCTCTTAACATATAAAATTATTCCCTAGATCATTACAGCATACTGATGAGTACTTTATGTGTGCTGAATATGCAGGTTAATAAGAAAGCTTGCAGCATGTATGAGACCCTGGGATCTAGCCCCAGGAATGCCAAGAATAAAAATAAACAACAAAGCACTTTCTAGGACAACCCACAGACCTTCCGTGACCACTCACTGGAAACGCTCCATAGCCGCATTCTCCAGTATGCTCGTCACTTGCCACATATGACAACTTAGCATTTAAAATGTGACTAGTAAAAGTGAGAAAATATTTCATCTTATTTCACTTAGAAAATGTAAGTCGACATGTAGAGTCATATGTGGCTAATGGTGATCATACTGCACAGTAAATTTCATGTCAACTGCTTTCATAGGTTGACAAGGCACTGAAGATCCAGTGGTAACAAGAGCTGTCTGGCCCCACAAGAAGCCACAGGGAGAGCCACTGGCCTGGTCAGCTGCCTTAGGAAAGTCATCATTACCCATGATTCTGACAGGGAAAGGCTGATGGAAAAAGAAAGGTGCTCAGTCCACAGAGGTGACCTGGAATATCACATCATATACAAAACATGGAGGTGTGTGTGCGGTTACCTTTTCTTCAAAATGATAATTCCTAGGATCATGTTGGCAATCAGGGAGCCCTGTAAAAGAAGACAGGGGTGACTATTTCAGTGCACCAGGGAAGAAAACATAACTCATGATAGATAAGAAAACAGACATGGGGAAAACACGGGAGGAAGGATGAACAGTCACTAAGGCAAAGAGTAGAGGCCAAAAAAAAAATCTGTCATGAGAAATAAAAAAAAAAAAAAATCAGTGCAAGATACAATAAAAAAAAAGATCAGTTCTCATTAATTGGTCCTAACAAAAGCTCTGACTAATAAGGCTAGATGATACTTTAGACCTACTTCCATCAACTTTCCATCTATTTAATGTATACTAGATTATAATGTATGTATAAAACTTCTACTGAGTTTTTCCCACCTCCATAATGAAATTAATCATGCAGGGATCTCCCTCTTCCCTAGAAAGGTGTCAATCAACAAGAGTTTACGGAAGGGCTTTGTAGGTCACCTGACAGTTACAGTTATCTCATGCAAGCCCTGTACACACAGGACACTTAAGCTCACAAAAATCTCAGGCAACAAGATAATGTCATTTCCACCACCACCCATTTTTGCAGTCTGCCGCAACTCCGCCTACATGCTCCTTGACGTCTTTCCCACTCTCCTGGGAACACTCTGCTCTTATTTATACACCAAATACAGAGAGAGCTCATCACATAGAAGCAAAGAAAATGGGTTATCATTTTGAGAGAAATCCCCTTCGTCAACAACTGTCCTGCCACATGTGATGGGACAAGACCATAAACCCAGCACTCTGGAGGCTGAGCAGAGAGTTCCAAGTCAGCCTGAACTACAAAGCAAAAGGCTGCAAGGCACGGGTGAGGGTAAAGAAAAGCTTCAGTAGTAAGTATGAGCTCAAAATAAGCCAGATGAGGGAAACAGCAAGTAAATCTATTTCCCAGAGAAATTTTAATTTTACTTTTAGTAGTCATATATTAGACCTCAGATAAATAAAAGCAAGCCATTCACTTACCACTTTCCCATCCTGTTCAAAGACTCAAAGCAAACCTATCATTATGCCCTAGACTTGACTTCCTATAAGACTGGCTATTTCTGTCCCATGCTTGGTCTGCCCACCTCACCATGCTCTTCAGAGGACACGCATGCGAGCTGGCACTTACTGATCTGAATATCATATGCAGGGGCATGGCGATGTTCAGATTCAGGGCATAGTTGTTCATCACGCTGACAGTGAAGAACATAGTTACCATGATGGCATAGTATCTGCAATGAGAGAGAACACAAGACACTTTTCAAGAAATTTTGATATAGAAATACATATATTTGGTTTAAAAGTCACCTGCCTTCCTTCCTCTCTGTTAAGAGAGTATAGAGAACCATTATCACATAAAGTCAAATAGTAAGGACATCTGCGAATAACTCACCGAGTCAGACTAGCATGGGGAAAATTCAAATTACTGAATGTGTATAAACAAACACTTGAATGTTTTCCAAGGGACTTATAACTAGGCTTTACAAATCTAACCCATAGTAAGACATTTTAAGTGGACAGATAATCCTTTGAATGTACTAGTTCTTTGTAGACACTTTCCATTGGTCTCTGGAGAATCTGAAAATGTTTTAATTACCTTAAATGCATCCTATGTATATTTACACAGTATCATTTTTCTTAATTTTGAAAAAAACAGATTTCAAAGATTTGTCATGTTTAGCCTAGCCACTATGAAAATTATTCCGTACACTGAACCAGTAGGCTCTAAAATAATGAGGATAGCCCTTGATTTGTAGGGACTTATGCTTAAAATCAGAGCCTTGTTTCCTTTCTCTCTTTCTTTCTTTTCTTTTTTTTTTTTTTTTTTTTAAGACAAGATCTTTCTTTCTCTGTGGCCCTGAATGGCCTGGAACTGACTATACAGACCAGGGTGTGCTGCCTCTGCCTCCTGAGTACTGGGATTACATGTGCCACCATGACCAGCCAGAGTCTTTGTCATTTGAGAATTCATAAGTCTTAAAATTATAATAAAAATTTAAATTAAAAAAACCCTAGGGGTTAGGGATGTAGCTCAATTGGCAAGAATAACTTGACTAGCATGGATGAGGCACTGAGTTCGATCCCCTAATGACACATAAAGTGGACATCTTGGCAGACACCAATAATCCTGGCATTCTAAGGCAGAGACAGAAGAATCAGGAATTAAGGTCATCCTCAGCTCCACATCCAGCAAAATGAGATTCTGTCTTATAAAAATAATCCTATAATCATGACTTAGAAAATAAATAGACACATATAAATAAATAAGTAAATTCATACTATGAATAAGTAAATGGATTAAAAATTTTTATATTTATATGTTTTCATCTTGGTCTAGAAAATATTCAAGATGTCTTTCATATATATTAAGCTAAACCATATTCTTGTCATGTTTTTGCAAGTCAAAAAGGATTAGATAACAGCAATTTCATGATTCACTCAAAAATATTTTTAACACATTTTAAAATAAATGCCTAGACAATCTAGAGCAAATGTAAACAATGGTTTTATATTGTTCATAAAATATTCGACCTTGGGCACAGATTTCTAAAAAGTTTTGTGTCTACAAAGAATAAAACACTGACCCCCCACATCATTTTCTCTTTTGTTTCTGGTTAGATATAGAGATGAACAGACATTATGTAATGATCTGTTCTGTCTCTTTAAGAGACAAGCCACGCCCACCCTCCCCACCCCCCAAACCTCTAACCCACCCCCCTCCTCTGAGGCAG
>JAQHUG010000069.1:354666-375020 GCA_028555095.1 Dicrostonyx torquatus | reverse complement strand
TTTGTGTCTTCATATTCTTTACTATATTTCTAAAGCCTCACACCTCTACTCTGGAGAAAGGTATCATATGTGGCCCTGTGTGAAGATACTTAGGGCAAACCCGGACTGATGAACAGAGGTCTGGCATTAACAATTTTTTCTTAGCTTGTCAATCATTTTCCTTTCATTGAAGCAAAATTCACACAACATAAAATTAACCATTTGTGAGCAACAATTCGGTGACATTTAGGAATTTGCCGGCATGTATACTCACTGCTTCTTCATTTCCAAAAGTCAATGGTTTTCACAATGTTTAATGATACCATCTTAGCATAATCAATAACTCTACCAACACAGAGGACGAATACACGACTGTTAGAATGTGGTCACCCTAGTCCTTCTGACCCTAGATCAGGCACACATGCACTTATTGCCATCACAGCTATTTACGGCAGGAATTTTATTCTAAAAATAGGTTTCTAGAGCATAACAATGTAATCCATAAAACTAATGACACCACTGCCACCCATAGCCTAAACTGGAGGAACATGTGCCTCATACTTTTTGTCCAGGCTCCACCTTCTAGGTTTTAAAGGACTCGGCAAGTCTTCAATGTGCCATACCTTAATGGGATAGCTGGTGGCTTCCTTCCCAAGTCAGCTTCAAAAATGAAGCCTTCCACAGCAATAAATAAGAACTGTGCAAATGTCACGATGTTCCCACATCCTGGGTGCTTCCTGGATGGTGAAGAGCAGAAATGAAAAACACAAGGCACAAACTCAGATAAAATGCACTACAACCTGTTATATTTAGGGCACCAAAATAGCAGGATAGATTTCTGCAGCCACGGTCCTTCTCATCTTGGCTCTCACATGCCATGCAGCACACACTTTAACACTGTGTGTCACAGGGAATGCCCAACTCTACTGTCTGGGCGTCCTAGAGTAGCAGGCCCTGCGTGAGAATTTCTCTCACTGACAGAAACATGAGCCGGCTTTCCTAGTAAGCTGCAGGAAATCTAGTAAACTCACAAACATCACCCCCACACTCAAAAGGTCAAGGACAAAGTCCTGCAGGAATTCTCCTGGAATGTCCATCTATTTCTAATGGTCACTTGATGATAGGGGAGTGACTTTAGACAGTGTCCCCTGAAAGCAATAAATAGTTCTGGAGATGGGAAAAAGGCTTGCTATTTTAATAGGGCACAGATACATATCTGCATACAAATCAACATAATTGTGTATCTATGTAAGTGTGATTAAGAAAAACTGTCGAAAATGGGTTCTGGGGCAGGGATGGTAAGCTAAAATGACGGAGAAATACTGCTGCAGCAAACAGCGGTTCTCCACAACTCTTGTGTGGGTCTTTAAGACATTAGCTAGTCAAGAGATATTCCTGGAACTCAACAGGTCCTCTTCAGTGCTCTATGGAAGAGCCAGGGGTCTTCCACAGTGACTATAAGGAACGCACGCCATAGTAGGAAAGTTATTTCTGACATCCCTCTTGAGGCATTCTGAAAATTAGTCTTGTGAAATGTTGACAGGTTTTTTTTGAACCACTCCCCAGTTCTGTTCTATCATTGAAGACAACCCAAGTGAGCATCAAAATTGCCCCCTAAGACTAGTCAGCTGGCTTCAGAGTCTATCTTTTCATCATAACCACCCACCTGACCCCACTGAACAGACTTTTAAAGCAGCTTTATATTAATACTATTAATACAGGGCTATTTATTAAAGCCAACTCCATTCCCTACTGGTGCTGTGAATACTAAACACTAATGGCAAGATACACAATTAGGCGCTGGGGTGCTGAACATGCTAGGTGTCTTAGTTAGGGTTACTACTGCTGCGATGAAACACCATGACCAAAGCAACTCGGGAGGAAAGGGTCTATTTGGCTTACGTTTCCACATCACTGCTTGTCACTGAAGGAAGTCAGGGCAGGAACCTGGAAGCAGGAGCTGATGCAGAGGCTGTAGAGGGGTGCTGCTCACTGGCTTGCTCCCCATGGCCTACTTTCTTAAAAAGCCCGGGACCACCAGGCCAGGGGAGGCTCCACCCAATGGGCTGGGCCCTCCCCCATCAATCACTAATTAAGAAAATGCTGTACAGAGGCTTGCCTGCAGCTCAATCTTCGGGAGGCATTTCTCAATTGAGGCTCCCTCCTCCCTGATGACTCTAGTTTATGTCAAGTTGACACACACGACCAGTCAGCAAACTAGGCAAGCACTCTACCACTGAGCTATATCCCTAGTGCAAATCCTTAAATACACTCTGCATGCATAGAAATGGCCAAGGATGCCGGGCGGTGGTGGCACACGCCTTTAATCCCAGCACTCGGGAGGCAGAGGCAGGCGGATCTTTGTGAGTTCGAGACCAGCCTGGTCTACAAGAGCTAGTTCCAGCGCAGGCTCCAAAGCTACAGAGAAACCCTGTCTCAAAAAACCAAAAATAAATTAAAAAAAAAAAAAGAGGGGTTGGAGAGATGGCTCAGTGGTTAAGAGCATTGCCTGCTCTTCTAAAGGTCTTGAGTTCAATTCCCGGCAACCACATGGTGGCACACAACCATCTGTAATGAGGTCTAGTGCCCTCTCCTGGCCTGCAGACATACATTCTGCAGACAGAATATTGTATACATAAGAAATAAATAAATATTTAAAAAGAAAAGAAAAGAAATGGCCAAGGAACACAGCACTCCCACAGAGCGAGGCTCACCATCTCAAAGCGACACAGAGCCGTACTTAAGCTCTGCGGCCTGTGAAGGTTTCTTGAAACCTGTGACTCTAGATGCAGTTCAATTTGTCTTTCTTGGGTTCAGGGGAAAAGGCTAAACTTTGTAGGAATCCATAAACAATCGTGTAAGACATTTATCTCATTCAAGAATCTAATTAAAACCATTAGTCAATACAAGAGAGCAGAACTTTAGCTCTAGATGGTTCCTAGCAGTGCTGGTCAACTCTGTCCTGGCTGGTCTTCAGAAACCATGGATCAGGCTGAGTGTGGCTGTGCATTCATGTAAACCTAGCAGTATGGGTGGGCGAGGCAGTATTCAGGGAGACTTTGGCTAAAAATTAAAAGGGAAAAAAAGTAGAGGGGTTGGGGACATAGCTTAGTGACATTACAGAATACTTGCCTACATGCAGGAAGCGCTGAGTTCACTTTCCAGTACTGTGAATGAATGAATGAATGAATGAATGAATGAACGAACAAAGAAGAGGAGATCTCACTGTCTTGGGCTGGGGCCCTGGGAATCTATGCTCTTAAAGGTCCCCTATTCCATCCCTGTGGGAAAAGGCGTGCCTGTGCTTCTGCATGCAAGAGTGTATGTATTCTGTGTTCATTGCAGCACAGCGCTGAGAACGACGGTGCCCCCACACTGTTTCCTACTGACATGCAGGAGCACCTCTGTCACTCACTGTGATGTGGCAGCTCATCAACTCCTAAATCCAATTTTCTTTAAAATGGGAACAGTGACTGCTTGTCTCACTGGTTTATTGCTGTGTAAATGAACAGCGTCCAGAGAAGCACCTAACAGCGGCCGCCACAGAACTTAACCAGGATGATGACGAGCCTACACACTGAGAGGTCTTCGGTCCAATGGCAGCTGCCCTTCCCCTGCACCCCTCTGTGTGTGCACGCATCTATGGGCACAGGTGTGCATGTATGTGTGTGTGCACATGTGTGTGCGTGCACATGTGTGGGGGTGTACTTGTGTGAACATGTGGAAGCCTGAGGTGCCAAAGTTGAGGTCCAGAATCACCCTTAATGGCTCTTCTACCTCGTTTGCTAAGGCCGGCTCTTTCAGTCAAGGCCAGAGCTCACAGAGATAGCCAGCTTGCTCTGGGGTTTACCTGTCACTGCCTTTCCAGGCTGGAACGGCAGGTATTTTGTGTGATCTGGGGATCTGAACACCGGCCTTGTACAGCAAGCACTTTAGCCAGTGAGGTAGCTCCTCGGCCCAGCAGTTATCCCTCTAAACAATCACATCGGACACCCTTTTTCTTTCCTGTGGAAGATGGAAACTATATATTGTTGCCGTGAGAATTCAGTGGGAAAGCATGCGTCAAGTGGCCAGCCCCATGCTGAAGGATCAACACTTCTCTAGCCTTCCCTGCCGTTTCCTACTAAAGGCCTGGGCCAAAGCTTACAGGGTCCTTACTGAGAAGCCACTCTGCAGAGAATCAGGAAGAGTTCCTGGTGGGAATGACCTGGATCTTCGTCCTCACGAGAAGGAAAAAAAGCACACAGGAGCCAAGCGTGAAGTATGGGCAGCAAGAACACAGTCCACGTGAAATGTTCAGAAGGTGGACCGTGTCCCTTTCATCTGTGCGCTCACACGCTTGGGACGCAGAGTCTGGTCTTCACTCAAGCAAGTCGGGGGGGGGGGCGCTCACATTAAGCAAATGTGCTCTAGGATATCAATATTTGTGTAAAATATTTTAAAAATTTATAATTGGATCCTTCAGATGATCTTTGTTGTTTTCCCTTTATCCATATTTTATCACTAAAGACATGAAGGTCACACGGTACTCCATGAAGTAGGACTTCAAGGCAAATGAACAAGGTTGATATATTATCAAAAAAAAATCCCCCCCCCCCAGGAATCATGGAATCCCTTTCCTGTTCTCCCTCCCATCAGGTTCTTTGATAATTCTGTTCTACTTTTTCTCTTTCCATGGGATGCCTAAGCCTCCCTGTGTATTTCCATGATCCTATGACCAACGCTTCTTTAAGCTAACGCAGAGAGCATTTTAGGGACATGCTACTGGCACAGCTGCGGTGGGGGGTGTTCTCTGAACTGGAATAATTCACTTTAAAGTTTCCAAAGAAAAACCTGAAACGTTTCCCTGGATCTTTCCTTCTCTTTATTTCTTAAGATGTATAACCATCAACTGAAGACAGCTTCTCTTACTTGGGATTTTCTCTGGCAAAAACCCAAATTTCAATCTAAAAAAAAAAAAAATAGCAACTTTGAAGAGAATGAATTAGGCAGATGGTTCACACTTCATTTCTTTCTTTCCTGGACATAAAACTTCCTTATTTAGTTCAAAGTCATGTTCTTGATGGAAAATTAAAGGGGAAAAATAAAATCTTTCAGATTGTTATCCTGATGTTAAGACACACAATACCTTGCCTGCTTCATTCATTTTGTGTCTGTATATATATATACAGCACATATATAAAACATACATGTGAGCCGGGCGATGGTGGCGCACGCCTTTAATCCCAGCACTCGGGAGGCAGAGGCAGGCAGATCTCTGTGAGTTCGAGCCCAGCCTGGTCTACAAGAGCTAGTTCCAGAATAGGCTCCAAAAACTACAGAGAAACCGTGTCTCGAAAAACCAAAAAAACCAAACAAACATGTGTGTCATGTTCTGAAGGTTTCTACAGCACATACATAAAACATACATGTGTGTCATTTTGAAGATTTATACAGCACAAATATAAAACGTACATGTGTGTCATGTTCTGAAGGTTTATACAGCACATATATAAAACATACATGTGTGTCATGTTTTGAAGGTTGACCAGCAGCACCTTAAGAGGGGAATCAAGATCTCACTTACTACTGTGTAACTGTCAAGGCACAGGGTTTGTAATTTATCACTGGTCCCAATTATAGGTCTACAAAAGTCAGCAAGAAGAACTTGAATTTGTTTTTCAATTGGGGGAAAATGGCTCAGCAATCCCTTCTCTCAACAAGTCATTTCAGCCTTTGATTTAAAGTGACACCCAAGGGCTCCAAGGAAGCCACTTAAGCAACACAGCTTCTGTTCTCTAATGAGCTTTCTGCGGTGATTTCTCAAGATTAAAGTCACAGATTTCAAGACCCCATCTAGAAGGAACTTTGAATACCCTCTGGTCTAAACAGGTCCAATTTTACTGCTCTACAATGGGAAGTTATAGTGTGCCTAAACAAATCAGGAAGAAGCTGCTATCAGTCTAATGTACTATGCATTGCATTAATAAGCCCACTTCTTTACCAATGCAGGAAAACCCACAATTGCACACCAAAATGCAGATTTACAAGGAGAAAAAAGGGTTAAATAAGGAATTCGGATTCATTTACAAATTAATTCTAATAAAACTCTAAATAAAATTTTCTATAAGGAATGAAAAGACCTTATAAAGATAAATGTATCCATAACGTTCCTGGATCATCACAAAAAGACAGTGCCTGTCCTGAAACAAAATTGTGAGGGAGAAAGGGGAAGTCAGCATCAGTGTGCAGCAGGCTGTCCACAAGCATCTCACTCAACCCCGCAGGACCAGGTCCTTTAGCCAAGAGCTCACAAGCTAGAGCACACAGTCTCCACTGAATTTAGTGCCATATTCAATGCAATTATCTGACTTTGTTTACATAGCTGGCCTGAAAAGACCACCTTTTCATTTAAAAATATATTAAATATATATCAAATTCCAAAGTCTCCTTCCCTTGAAGTGTATCAGGCTTACAGCCGGAAACTTTCTTTTTCATTTTCATATTCCGTACCACTCCCAAGGCAAACAATTGATCTTCATCAACACTCTGCATAAAAAAAATGGCGAGCTCTCTAACAGCAATGATTAACCCACACAGAGTTGACCATAAGTAAACCGCTTGCTTCCAAAGGACTTAAGCCAACAGTATCAAATAAAACACACTTCTACCAGACATCTCACTATGGACCGCTCAAATTAAAGAATGAAAGGGAGCTGGAAATGGTTTTGGGCTAGGAGTTTAGTTAGACAAACATCGTAGAGGCCATTTCTTGCTCTGCCACTTACAAGCAGGGAAGGGGCCACCCAAACTTTGCCTCTGTTTCACTCTCAGTCAAACAACGTAACCCTTGAGCACAGGGCTGTTCAGAGAGTCAATGGACCCAGAACGTGTAGTTAGTTATTACTGTACTGAGGTCTTACTGAACTGCCTGGAAACTGTGGCCCAGAGAAGTTAAGGGGCTGGAAAAGGCTGCGTTGCCAGAGGGTAATGGAGCCAAACCTGAAATTACTAACTTGAGCTGTTTAGTCCTAAGCTTTTCCACTCCACCTCCTGTCTCTTCTCTAACTTCTGCCCACTGAACTTTGCACACTATTACCCAACATTATTTGTAAGACACCAACACAAAGCCAACTCTGTTCCCTTTGGGAAAGTGTCATAGTCATTCTCAAGCTATAGTTCAACGTGCACGCTTCTCAATTAAAGCCTGTAATAAGCTAAATGCTCAGGGACCATGGTGACAGCCCAGAAGTTATCTGCTCCACATCACTCGCATGTGAGTTTGGGTAAAGTCCTCACAATCATCTCTGCAACCATAAAAGCAAATCCCCTGCAGGTAGACACAAACGAAACTTTCTTTGGAACGTGTACAAAACAGGACTGCTTTGCATGTAAGAAGGCTTAGCTCCGGACACGCACGTGTCATTCACTAACTGGACGGAGAAAAGTGCTAAGAGTTGGGTGAGTAATAGGGAGAGGGTGGCTTAGCGGAAGAACTGGCTTTGCCACTAGCTCCTTAAGACCTTGGATCAGTCAAGTGAAAAAAGTCTCCAAGCATCAAATTCCCAAAGTGTGGCATCGAGGTGACGACAGCAGCATCCTGGGTGCCCCTGTCACTTGGATGCTAAGGGATGGAGCAGTATCCAGGGTTGCAGAGTAGCGGGCAGCGCGGGTATCAGTGCAGAGGAGTGGGGAGGTGGACGGGGTGAGCAACCCAGATCAGCCCCGGGAGCCCGGGCGCGGCCCGCGAGGGTCACTCACCGGGCCAGCAGCTCTAGGAAGATCACATTACTGCAGCAGCCTGCGAACACCAGGCCCACCGCGAAGGCCGGGCGCATGGCCGGTGGGGGGCACAGAGTGCAAGCGCGCAGACCGCCCTTCCAGATCGCTACCCTCGTAAGCCCTCACATCACCACCGCCCGCTATTCGTTGCCCGAGGGCCGTCTCGATCCACTCTTCTTCCGCGGCTACCACCAACGCGGCCAGCCCAAGAGCTGTAGTTCTCAGTCATCCCCGGTCCCATTCATCTGAGGGGGCGTCCAGGGGCGGGCCAGACTACATGTCCCAGCATACCGCACGCCTTTGCGGCAGGCGTGGAAAAAACCGGCAAGTTTTCCCGAAGACTCGCGTGATCGAATGATGCGCGGCCTTCTGGGAAATGAAGTTCCAACACTGTCTGTGTTCATTACCAGGCCAGTTGAACCGGGATTCCAAGAAAGCAGCTTGTGGGATCTGGAATAACAGACCTGCGATTATTCATTGGAATGTTCTAGCACCTGAAACAACTCTTCTGAAACTACGAGAATGTAGAAATTTCATATTTCTAGGAAAACAGTGAAGTCAAAAGTTTTAAGGTTGAGCCTTGGTTTGAACTGGCTGTTTAGGGCATCAGCTCAGCACCCCACTCTCACCATAAAGGAAGATAGGCCCGTCTTACTAGTTGTAGAAAAGACTAACACTATAAATGGATTGCTTTCTGTTACGGTTTTTGTGGAGACACTGAGCACATACTGTCTTGTGCTGACAATTTGCCAGCTTAAGGAGCTCATTAAATATTGAATTTAACTGATAAAAGGCACTCTTTTCACCTTCGTTCTCGTTTCTGTTCTCCCTTTGAAGACAGACGTTTCACAACTTGAGAATTTATTGACATTACCAGGGGTGACTATTGAAAATACAGACTTCAGGACCATACACAAGAACCATGATTCAGAAAGTCTAAAGCCGGTCCCCGGTAAGCAGCACTTAGAGCACGCACCCAGGAGGATTCTGATATGGTCTTTGGGTCACAAATTTAAAAAACCATTGACAACTATGTTGTGACTCTTGAGGGAAATGTCAGATTGTTAATGAATCACGGGAAATAAAAAACCGTATACCAGTCTATCTCCTAATTTGCTACCCATCACGTGCTATGACTGCTGGAAGAAATCAGACATTCAAAGCGGCACAGTTCTCAGCAGCAGTACTAATATTGCAGAAGGTAGGGAGTCGGGCTATTAATGCATTGCCTCTATCAAAAGTCAGGCTTGCTAGATGTATGAGGTGTAGACATAGCGTACAAATTCAGACCATAAAAACACTGGCTATGTATATAGTTAGTGATCTCCAAGCATTCTTTCTATTACTATTGAACAAAAGTAAACACCAAGAGGCTCAGTAACAAACACCCATGAGACTTCAGCTGGAAGAAACGCTAACATGAGTAGGTTTGTTTGTGGATGTTCTGCATCCATGTATGTCTGGGCAACATATGTGTTCTGGTGCCCTAGGAGGCCAGAACTGAAGTTACAAGGCTGTGAGCCACCATGTAGGTACTAGGAATTGAACATGGGTCCTCTGGAAGAGCCATCTCTCCAGCCCAGGTATGAACATACAAATTTGCAACCCCATGAGTAATGGAGGAGTGGTCCATTGGTTTCCATCCTCTCCAGCATTGTGCTAACACTTGTGTTTTTAATCTTAGCCATTCTTTGAGGATGGAATCTCAAAGTAGGTTTGATTTGCATTTCCCTGATGGTTAAGAATGTTGAACATTTCTTTGTTTCCCAACCATTTGAGATTCCTCTGTTAAGAACTCTCATTTTAGATCTGTACCTCATTTTTTAAATCAGATTTTTTTTTGGTTGTTAATGTCTAGTTTCTTGAGTTTTTTGTATATATTAGATATCAACTTTTTGTGGGGACAGTGAAAATCTTTTCCCATTGTATGAACTACTGTTTTGTCCTATTGATGTTGTCTTTTGCCTACAGAAGTTTCTCAGTTTCAATAAGGTCCCATTTGTTAACTGTCAATCTTAGTACCTATGCTATTGGTTCAGGAAGTTGTCTCTTGTGCCAATGAGCTCAAAGATATTCTCCACTTTCTCTTCTATTAGATTCAGTGTATCTAATTTTTTTTTGTTTTTCGTTTGTTTGTTTGTTTTTGTTTTTTGAGACAGGGTTTTTCTGTAGCTTTGGAGCCTATCCTGGAACTAGCTCTTGTAGACCAGGCTGGCCTCGAACTCACAGAGATCTGCCTCTGCCTCCCAAGTGCTGGGATTAAAAGCATGCACCACCACCGCCTGGCGCGTATCTGAATTTATGTTGAGGTCTTTGATCTACTTGAACTTGAGTTCCATACAGGGTGATAGATATGAATCAATTTGAAAATTTGCATTTGTTCTACCTGCTGGCAATCAGTTAGACCAGCACCATTTGTTGAGAATGCTTTCCTTTTCCATTGTGTATTTCTGGCTTCTTTATAAAAAAGAAATACCAGCAGGTGTTCACAGGTGTGTATATTTACATCTGGGTCTTTGATTCAATCCCATTGATCAACATGTCTGTTTTTATTACTATACCTCTGCAGGAGAGCTTGAAATCAGGGATGGTGATACCTCCAGATGTTCCTTTTTTATTGTAAAGGTTTGTTTTCACTATCCTGAGTTTTTTATTTTTCCATGTGAAACTGGAAAGAATTGTGTTGGAATTTTGATGGAGATTTCATTGAATTTGTAGAATGCTTTTGGTAAAATGGCCATTTTTACTATGTTAATCCTACCAATTCATGAGCATGGGAGATCTTTCCATCTTCTGTTATCTTCTTCAATTTCTTTCTTCAGTGACTTGAAGTTTTTGTCATGCACGTCTACTTGGTTAGAGTTACCCAGACATTTTATATTATTTGTGGCTTTGTAAAAGGATGTTTTTTCCCTAATTTTTTTCTTAGTCCATTTGTCATTTGTGTATAGGAATGCTACTGATTTTTTTTTTTATCTTGTATCCAGTCACTTTACTGAAGGAGTTTATTGTAACATGAGGGGCCTGCTTGTTAGGGTTTCTGTCCCGCCTGGTATCTCACAGCCGGCAAGCCCCAAAGAAAATCACACAGAAGTCTCCATAAGATTATAAGCTGATTGGCCCATTAGCTTAGGCTTCTTATTAGCTCTTGTAACTTATATTAACCCATTGTTCTTATCTATGTTAGTCACATGGCTCCGTACCTTTTCTCAGCTGGGCAGGGGCACATCCTGCCTCGTCGATGATCTGCACAGGAGTGGAGAAATTGGCTTCCTTCTTCCCAGAATTCCCTGTTCTCCTTGCGCAACCTCTACTTCCTGTCTGGTTTTCCCACCTATACTTCTTGCCTGGCCAATCAGTGTTTTATTTAAAACATGATTGACAGAATACAGAACTGTCCCCCACCAGTTTATCAGCTATAGGAGTTCCCTGATAGAATTTTTGGGATCACTTATGTATACTATCATATCATCTTCAAATAACAATACTTTGACTTCTTCCATTCCAATTCGTATCCCCTAGATTTCCTTCAGTTTGTCTTATTGCTCCCATTATAACTTCAAGTACTGCATTGAATAGATATGGAGAGAGTGGACAGCCTTGTCTTGTTCCTGATTTTAGTGGAACTGCTTTGAGTTTCTCTCCATTTAATTTGATGTTAGTTATTGGTTTGCTGTAAATTTCCTTTGTTGTGTTTAGATATGTCCCTTGTGTCCAGAGTTTTACAAGACTTTCATGAAGGGGTATTGGATTTTATCAAAGGCATTTTCAGTATCTAATGAGATGATCATGTAGTTTGATTTATATAGTGGATTATATTGACTAATTTTTGTGTGTTGAAACATCCCTGAATCTCTGGGATGAAGCCTACTTGATCATGGTGGATGATGTTCATGATGTGTTCTTGGATTCAGTTTGTAAGTATTTTATTGAGTAATTTTACGTCTGTGTTCATGAGAGAAAATGGTCTGTCATTCTCTTTCTTTGTTGAATCTTTGCGTGATTTGGATATCAAGGAAATGTGGGTGTCTTTAAAAAATGGCAGTATTCCTTCTGTTTCTATTTTGTGGAATAGTTAGGAGGATTGGCTTTAGCTCTTCTTTGAAAGTCTGGTAGAATGCTGTGATAAAAAATCTTACTGGCCCTGAGGGTTTTTTTCCCTGGGGCAGGGAGTTTTAATGACTGCTTCTATTTCCTTAGGGGTTAAAGGTCTATTTTAAATTTTCCATCTGATCCTGATTTAACTTTGGTAAGTAGTATCTATCAAGAAAATTATCCATTCCTTTTAGATTTTTCAATTCTGTTGACTACATGTTTTTAAAGTATGACATAATGATTCTTCAGATTTCCTCAGTGTCTGTAATTATGTCCCCCTTTTTGTTTTTTATTTTGTTAATTTGGATATTCTCTCTGTGTCTTTTAGTTAGTTTGGATAAGGGCTTGTCTATCTTGTTGATCTTTTTCATAGAACCAACTCTTTGTTTCGTTGATTCTTTGTATTGTTCTCTTTGCTTCTATTTAATTGACTTCAGTTCTCAGTTTGATTATTTCCTGCTGTGTACTCTTCTTAGGTGACATTGCTTCTTTTTGTTTTTATAGCTTTTAGGTGTGCTGTTAAATTGCTCGTATGAGATCTATCCAATTTCTTAATGTAGGCACTTAGTGCTATGAAGTTTCTTCTTAGCACCACTTTTATTGTGTCTCGTAAATTAGGAACTCATTTTCCTTGCATTCTAAGAAGTCTTTAATTTCTTTCTTATTTCTGTCTTGACCCATTTTTGCATTCAACAGAGAGTTATTCAGTTTCCATGAGTTTATAGGCTTTCTGTTGTTTCTGTTGTTGTTGAAATCCTGCTTTAATCCGTGGTGGTTAGATAGGATGCAGGGGGTTATTTCAACTTTATTGTCTCTGTTGAGACTTACTTTGTGACTGAGTACATGGTCAGTTTTGGAGAATGTTCTGAGAGGTTCTGAGAGGAAGGTGTATTCTCTTGCATTTGGGGGATATTTGTTAGGTCCATTTGGTTTATAACATCTGTTAGATCCTCCAGTATTTCTCTGTTTAGTTTTTATCTGGATGACCTGTCCATCAGGGAGAATGGGGTATTAAATTCTCCCACAATCAATGTGTGAGAGTCAATGTGTGATTTAAACTTTAGTAGTGTTTTCTCTACTAATGAGGGAGGACACCCTTGTGTTTAGGGCATAGATGTTAAGAATTAAAAGACCATCTTGGTGGAGGTTTCCTTTGATGAATATAAAGTGTTCTTTCCTCTTTTGATTAATTTTGGTTTGAAATCTAATTTGTTAAATATTTTTTTTGTTAAATATTAAAATAAGTATACCAGCTTGTTTCTTAGGTCCATTTGCTTAGAAAATTTTTTCCCATCTTTACTCTGAGGTAATGACTATCTTTGATATTGAGGTGTGTTTCTTGTATGCAGCAGAAGAATGTATCCTATTTTCACATCCATTCTGTTAGTTTCTGTCTCTTTGTTGGGAAATTGAGTCCATTGATATTGGGGGATATCAGTGACCAATGAATGTTGATTCCTATTATTTTGGTGGTAGTGGTTGTGTATGTGTCTGTGTGTCTGTGTGATGTGTGTATGTCTGTGTGATGTGTATGTTTGTCTGTGTGATGTATGTGTTTGTGTGTATATTTCCCCTCTTTTTGCTTTGTTGGTGTGAGATTATTTGTTTTCTGTGTTTTTATAGGTGTGGTTAACCTCCTTGGGTTGGCACTTTCATTCTAGTATCTTCTGTAGGCCTGGATTTGTGGCTAGGTAGTGTTTAAATTTGACTTTGTTTTCTCTGTCTATGAAATCTTTATTAGGTATGACAGTGTGGGCTGGCATCTGTGGTCTCTTGGAGTCTTGCTGTGGAATAATTCTCTTGTACATTGTAAAGATTTGTCACTCAAATTGGTTTAATAAAATGCTGATTGTCCAGTAGCCAGGCAGGAAGTTTAGGCAGGGCTACCAAATTAAGGATTGGAAGGAGAAAAGTGAAGTCAGGAGTCACCAGCCAGACACAGAAGGAGCAGGAGATGAAGATACCTTGGTAATAAAGGTACTGTCATCTGGAAGAGCATAAATAAGGAATATGGGTTAACTTAAAATTTGAGAGCTAGCTAGTAATAAGCCTGAGCTATTGGCCAAGCATTTATAATTTATGTAAGTTTCTGTGTGGGGGACCAGGCAGTTGGGACAGAAAACATCTGTTCACAGAGTCTGTAGAACATCTGACCAGGCTCTTCTGGCTTTCAGAGTCTCCACTGAGAAGACAGGTATAATTCTAACAGGTCTGCCTTTATATGTTACTTGATCTTTCTCCCTTGTAGTTTATAATATTCTTTCTTTGTTCTACATGTTTGGTGTTTTGATTATTATGTGGTGAGAAGACTTACTTTTTTGATCCAATCTAATTGGTGCTCAGGTTTTTGTTCTTGTTGTTTTTTGCTTGTTTATTTTTGATTTTCAAGACAGGGTTTCTCTGTAGGTTTTGGTACCTGTCCTGGAACTAGCTGTTGTAGACCAGGCTGGCCTTGAACTCACAGAAATCCTCCTGCCTCGGCCTCCCAAGTGCTGGGATTAAAGGTGTGCCACCTCTGCCCAGTGTTTAGTAAGTTTCTTATACCTTTGTAGGCATGTCCTTTAGGTTAGGAAATTTTTCTCCTATGATTTTGTTAAAAATATTTTCTGGTGCTTTGAGCTGGAATTCTCCTTCTTCTATTCCTATTATTCTTAGGTTTTTGGTTTTGTTTTTTTTTTCATAGTGTCTCAGATTACCTGGATGTTTTCTGTCAGAGATTTTTTTTTTAGAGTTAACATTCTCTTTGACTGATGTATCAGTTGTTTTTTTTTTCTTTTTCTTTTTTTTGTATCTTCTATGCTTGAGATTCTCTCTTCCATCTCTTATATTCTGTTGGTGATGCTTGTGTCTGTAGTTCCTGTTCTATTACCTAGGTTTTCCATCTACTAGATTTCCTGTTTGTATTTTCTTTATTGCTTCTATTTCCATTTTAAGTGTTGAAAAGTTTTATTCATTTATTCACCTGTTTGTATTCTTGGCTTTCTTGAGGGAATTTATTAATTTCTTCTTTAAGTACCGCTAACATCTTCATAAAGTTGATTTTAAGGCCATTTTCTTGTGCTTCCGCTGTGTTGGAATATTTAGGGCTTGCTGAAATAGAATAGCTGGGCTCTCTGGTGGGGACATTATCCTGGCTGCTGTTGATTTCATTCTTACACTAGCCTCTAGGCATCTGTGTTTGGGATGATTATAGGTTCAAGTGACAATTTTTGAGTTTATCTATGTCAGATGGGTGCTTTTTTCTCTTGGTTTCTGTCTCCTCTTTGGTCTTCTGGCCTGACTGGCCTGCAGTTCGGGTGGCCAGGAAGTCCTCTGGTCCACTTGGGTGCCTCTGCTGGAGTTCTGGTGGCCTAAGAGACCTCTGGGGTTCTGGGAACCAGAGTGTCCTCTGGTAAAGCAGGGGGCTTCCACCAGAGTTGTGGGCTGGGATATGATGACTAGGGGTGGGGAGCTTTAGGGTAAGCAGGCCCTGAGGAAGTCTTGGGGGGAGTCTGTGAGGCTTACCTGGGGTTCTTAGTACCTGCGGGCCTCTCAGCCTATGTGTTTCTTACAAACTTCTAGATAACGCCAGCTCTCCTAGTCTTTGGGCCACACTTGGAAGACCAGAAGTCTATTCATTAGCTCACTCTGAGACTTCTCTGCCCTTCCTCCCCTCGTTGGTTCATGGACTTCAAGCCAACAAAACTATCTGTAAGTCCCGACTTCCCTTTAGCTTGCATTCATGCTAAAAGCCCAACTAGCCAACCAACCATGCAAACAGAAACAAAACAAAAAACCAAACCAAAAAAAGGAAAAAAAAAAAACAAAACTACTTTCTACTTTTCCTTTTCCTCATTTTAATGCTAAATCTTTAGAGAGTGATGTATATACTTAGTCTACTTTAAAATGGTTTTTAAATTTTTGAGAATTCCATCCATGTATACGATGTATTACAATCATACTTATGCCTTCCTTCTCTCCTCTAACTCTTCTGTATCCTGAACCTGCCCCCTTCTCCAACTTTATATACTTTTTTATGTCTCATCAAATCGCATTAATGCAGTCTGTGTACTCATGGTTACGGTGCCATCCCCTGGGCATGATCAACTACTAAGGACCACACACATTTAAAAAGAGACTCTCCCTCCCACGGAGCAGCCATCAACTTAGTAGCTCCTCAGCTAGGGGTGTGGGCTCATGTGCCCCTCCTCCACGCATGCTGGACTGTTGACTGACTGTGGCAGCCAGTCCTTTGCAGGCAACCACAGAGCAATAATCCTGTCTTGTCTAAAGGACATTGTTTCTCCTCAGTCCGCCCCAAACTCCGGTTCTTACGACCTCTGTGCCCTTCCTCCATGGTGTTCCCTGAGCTTTGGTAGGTCGGGGTGTGATGGAGATGCCCAAGAGTTTGACTAGTTAAGAGTATCTGTATTAACCATTGTCGCCTAGTCTGCTTTAAAAAATCCTCGATTTGCTTCTTAAACTGCTCAGATCAAAGTCAGATTAGTGAAAATAGTCCATGAGACTACTGATGTTCATCAGGCCCTTCTCCCACCATCTCTTCCGACTTGGTCTCAGTGGCTTCTGGCCTTCTCTTGCTCCTGTTTCTAAAGAAAGACCTTACTCTGTCTACTTCCCTTTTCAGTTCCTTTGTGAAAACTGAAAATTCCTCTGGCTACTGAATTTTTCTTTCAGAATTCCATATTCGTGACGTCCTCTTACTGACCATTGGTGATGGTGCGCTCGTGACCTCTGTCATTTCGTATATGTCAGTGATTAAGGTTGGATGGGTGCCAGGGCTTATAGCCACAATCCCCCTCATGCTCCAAATCAAAGCTGAGCTTCTTTCTAACGTTTTCCCCTGAGCCTCTTAACTTCAGAGCAAACATGGTTGTGATCTACCCACCTCACTGGCCTCTCAGTAAAGGCAGCAGGCATCACCTCCCCTCTTTGGGGAGAACTTGCAAAGATGTTCAGTCTTCCTCCCTTCCCATCATGCCTTTGTCATTGTTGCTGTTCCATGGGCTCCACCCCACAGTGTCTGCTATACCTGATCCTCCTATAAAGCCCTCCGACATGTTGCTTCCTTCAGCCTCTGCCTGTTCTTTAACTCCTACTCCACGCTGACTCCAGCCCCAAAAAAAACCCCAAATCTTCATGTCAAGCTGATTTTTGTCTGTGGTAGTTTGAATGTAATTGGCCCCCAATATGCTCAAAGGAGGTGGGGTCTTGTTGAAGTAGGTGTGGCTTTATTAGAGGAAGTGTGTCACTGTGGGGGTGGTCTTTGAGGTCTCTTTTGCTCAAACTTCCCTCAGTGTGGCCCTCAGACCACTTCCTGTTACCTTCTGATCAAGATGTAGCCAGCACCGCATCTGCCTGCTTGCTGCCATGCTCATTCATGATGATAATGGACTGAACCTCGGAACTGTAAGCCGCCACCTCAATTAGATATTCTCCTGTATAAAAGTTGCCATGGTCATGGTATTTATTCACAGCAATAGAAACGTTAACCAAGACACTATTCTCGTTACCCAGTAACATGCCATGAACTACACCAAAATGTGCTGAAGTAAAAAACCGAAACAGAAATCATGCAGCCAATCAAAACATCCATTTGTTTTCTCTATTACAACTTTGCTGATGGAACATGCCCACTCAGCATCCAGCTGGGCTGCTCTCTTTGGGGTTTCTCATACAACTACAGACAGACGCTGTATGACCGGAGTCATGCTAAGTCTTGGCTGATAACCAAGATGGCGGGAACCACTCTCTCCACATGGTCTCCTAGCCGTTCTTGCCTACATCATGAAGGCCCCGCTGTAATCGAGTTTCTCAGGTAACACCTGCTTTCCCTTAGAACAGTGGTTCTCAACCTTCCTAATGTGGTGACCCTTTAGCAGGGTCACTTCATGTTGTGGTGACCTCCAAACATGAAATTATTTTCATTGTTACTTCACAACTGTAAATTTGCTACTGTTATGAGTTGCAACGTAAATATTTTTATAGCTAGAGGTTTGTCAAAGAGGTCACGACCCACAGGTTGAGAACCACACTGCCTTAGAACATGCATTCTAAGAGACTCCTGAAGACATACAGTGCTTCAGAAGCCATGGAGTGTCCCTGTACAACCAACAGGTTCCAAACAAGCAACCCAGGTTCACTATGGGAGGGAACTAATTTCTTCCAATCTTTGAAGACTAGCCATATAATGTTTCGCGGCCCTCCTAATATAGAAAGTCTACATTCAGTAGCTGGCATACTGACATGCTGAAGTCCAACCTCAGACAGCTTCTCTGGTTTCATCTGTTAATTCTCCTTGGTGCTACTGGGACTTCACCCAGAGTAAACATTCTGTTCTCTGAGGTCACAGTGACTTTCAAAACCGGTGTGTGGACACACGCTGCCCTGTTCTGCCCGGAAATCCATTCTCTGGTCACCTCCTAGTCTTCTCAGTAAGGAAGGGCAGTGGAATGAAGCCCTAGCCTTATGCCAATGGGGTGAGGTGCATCACTCAGATGTTGCCTCTCTGTGTATGATGTTTCAGTCTGCACTCTGCTGGGGGCTCCTCTGCACATCAGCTCTCCATTCACACTGCACTCACTATCATGACCTAAGTGTGAAATGTCCCCAATAGGCTCGTTCTTTGGACACTTGGTCCCCACCTAGCAGTGCTGTTTGATGCAGAAGCTAGAGGAGCTGGAGCCTCGCTGGAGGAAGAGGGTCTCTGCAGGAAGGCATTGCAGTTTTAGAGCCTGGCTCAGCTTCCTTCCCACTCTCCACTTCCTCACTGTGGACAGCAGTGTGGTCAGCCACCTCCTGCTCCTGTCCCCATGCTCTTTCTGCTATAGAAGCTGCATCCTTTCTTACCCTGTGAGCCAAGCAGGCTGGAGAGATGGCTCCTTGGTTAAGAGCACTGGCTGCTCTTTCAGAAGATCCAGATTTGGTTTCCAGCACCTACAAGGTGGCTCGCAATCATCTGTGACTCCTTCTCGGGGAACGTGATGCCCTCTTCTGGCCAAGGGCACCAGGCATATATGTGATGCACAGACAGAACATGCAGGTAACATATCAATACACATAAAACAACATGTTTTCAAAACCATGAGCCAAAAGAAGCCCCTCCTTCTTTAGCTGTATTTGTCAAGTATTTTGTCATAGCAAAAAAACAGCAACTGATACAGAGAATCTGTCCAAAGGAACGAGCCATTGATGCCATGATTGACCTCGAGGGTCTCAAGCCTTTGGAACTGCTTCCTGAGAGGAATGTGGGAGAATTAGGAGCTACAGGCTAGAGAACCCCAGAACACTATAAACAGAGACCAATTGGCTATGCTTATGCTGATGGGTGCTTAGAAGACAAAAATGAAGAAAGGACTGGGAGCAGAGGCCCAGCTGTGGGGATTCAGAAAGGATAAGGATAGTATTAGGAACCTGGCTAGAGTCCATTCTGGCGAGGAATCTGGTTGCTCTCTAACCATGTCCTGAGACTTTGACGGTGGCTGAGTTTAACTAACTCTGTGTGTGTGTGTGTGTGTGTGTGTGTATGTATTTTTGTGTATTATGAAATTTCAAAACAGGCTAGTATTTAGGCTGTTTTTAGTTCCTCATCACTACTCTTATGGGAGCTCACTATGAAAAGTGTGAAGTTTCTCAAAGAACGCCTGAGTGAGTTATAGCGTGCAGACAAATGGGTATGGAAATAGCTATAATTGATAAAGGTAGTAACCAAATAAGAAGCTCTCCACCCAGACAAGAGAAATACGCCCTGAGGGTAAGACCTCACCCATTGGAGGCAGCAACTTATGAAAATACCGATCCAGTTGAAGTGAGAGGACCAGAAGAGAAAATGCTACAGAAGGGATTTCCTGCTCAAAATCAGCTATCCAGGAAAGCATTTTCTCAGATTCAGCCACCAAGGTGTACAGTGGCCGCGACATCTGTGACCCAAGAGGGGCCCACTACATCTTGAGCTGACAGCAGAACCTGGCATCATCATCTCTCTACGTGATACACATTTGAAAGTATGAAAGATGCAAGAGCGAAAGGAATCGTGCAGGCTTCCACCCAGGTTCCTGAAAGTCACTGAGGCAGGGCAAGGATTGTGAGGGTCATATGCCCTGCAAGGAGGGCCTGAGAGGTCATTGCATGATGCTGGAGAGATGAGGGATAAATTGGAGTAGAGCTCCCCAGATGGTGGATATCCACCAAGGAATGTTACAGGCACGGGATGGAGTGGACAAAAGTGAGAAGCAGCATGCAGACGAGTGGCAGGCATAGAGAGGCAAGGCTACACAAGGTTACTGAAGCCCAGATGATTCCATCTTGAACCCTAGATGTCATACATAGTGCTGTATAATTTGGTGTTTTCCCTGCTGGGTTTATGTCTTGCTTTGTTCTGAGCACCCCTTGCCATGGCTCCATTCCTCACTTCTTGGATGAGGATTTGTTTGGTACTCTTGTGGATTGGAGTCTCGAGCTTGTTTCTGATCTCACAGAGGCTCACACTTAAGAGTTTGCTTGAGTCTCAGTAAATCTTCCTC
>JAQHUG010000069.1:342678-354581 GCA_028555095.1 Dicrostonyx torquatus | reverse complement strand
CTCCTTCCTATGCTCTGAGGTAAACAAACTCCTTTTCTTCATACTCTGCATCCATGATGTTCATGGCCTCATCTTAGGCCCAAGTTAATGATGTCATCTGTCATCTACCCACAGTCTGGAAACCCTGAAACTGGGAGCCCAAACAAACAGGTCTGACAGTTCCTCCCTGTAAGTTGTTCTCTAAAGCATTTTGGTTACAGTTACATAAAGGGTTTGTTGTCATTGTTGCTGTTTGAGACAGAGTCTCTCTATGTACCCTGGCTGTCCCAGAACACAACATAGACCAGGCTGGCCTAGAATTCACAGAGATCTGCCTGCCTTTGACTCTAAGTGCTGTGCACTGCTTCAGTTACTTAAAGTTAATGAAAACACATCCCATCTAGCTTTCACTTTTGTGGACAGGAATCACAGGCAGGACAACAAATTTATCTCTACGTCATCAGCGTATTATGTGGTGACAGGTACATAATTTTGTGTTGAATGAATAAATACATGAGTAAACTCGAGTTTTTAGACTTTTAACATTTTAAATAAACACATCAGAAATGTACTGTCTGGGCCTAGAGATGGCTCAGTGGATAAAGTGACTCTCAGCCAAGACTGCTGACCTGAGTTCCATCCCCAGGACCCATGTGAGGATGTGACCAGAGAATCTGCCACAAGTGTCGCGGGAACCTACCAGATGAAGTGGTGAAGGGATGTTTAAAAGAAATCCCACACTAGCTCAGAATTGAGAAATAGATAGTTATTTATTTAGGAGTAAACTCACAAATCAAAATCCTCCACTTGACCGGTTGAATCACGCGATCCAAAAAGAGCAGCCGGCGGAAAGGAGCAAGAGGAAGGAGAAAAGGGATGGTCCCAGATTTTTCATCCGTGTTTATAGTGTAAGAGGCCATGCCCCTACAAGCTGCAGGTCTTCCTACAGCACCTCCCCCTTTTCTTTAAATACATCATGTTACTTGTATGCATGTTTTCAGGGTTCCTGCTGTGGTATTGGATAACCAATTTGATGCTTTCTTCCCCGAGGAAGACTATTTCTCTCTGTATATATATATTCCTTAGCTACCTATAGTTCTTTGTATAGAACTGAGGCTTTGTGAGCTCCCCCAACCCACTTTAGGTTAGCATTGTGTCATCCTTGTTCAGCTCTTGTTTAGGTAGTCATGTTGGTGATTTTTTAATGAATGTAGCATCTGACATTCCTAGGAGACACAATCTCACAGCAAACTCCTTGATCCTCTGGTTCTTTCTCTCTCTGCCCCCTCTTCCGCAATGTCCCCTGACCTAAAGTATGGGAGTGTTTTGTAGATGTATCCTCTGGGACTAGTCTCTACAAGTCTGCATTTTGGTTGGTTGTGGCTTTGTGTCATAGTCTCTGTCAGCTGCAAAGAGAAGTTTCCTCGATGAAGGTGAGGCCTACACTTATCTGTAGGTATAAGGACAGATATTTGGAAGGTACATAGGGGTTCTGCTGGTTTAGTAAAGTGAAGTCAGACTTTCTTTGGACTGTCAGCTCCCAAATAATGGCAGAGATTTTTTATTAATTATGAATACATGGCCTTAGCTTGGGCTTGTTCCTAGATCTTATAACTCAAATCAATTGGTTTATATTAATCTACATTCTGCCAAGTGGCTCATTACCTCTGCTCAGCACTGTGCCTCCCATTTTCTATGTATCTGGTTGACAAATCCTGCCTTTCTTCTTCCCAAAGTTCTGCTCTCTCCCAAGAAGTCCCACCTATCCTCTCCTTCCTAGCTATTGGCTGTTCAACTCTTTATTAAACCAATCAGAAGGTGCCTTGGCAGAGACACATCTTCAATGTATAAAAAGATTATCCTACAATAGTAAAGTAACAGTTGTAGGTTGTTCTCCAAGGTCCATGACTTCACTAGGACTGGGTAGTTGACTAGGTTTCCAGTACCAGCAGAGGGTGTTAAGTCCAGTTGACCAACCAATCAGGCTGCTGGTTACTGCCAAGACGTGTACATAGCTACCCCACCGTTAGGATTATGATGCCAGGCTGGTTGTTTCTGTGTCTCATAGGCATCATAGCTGGGTAGAACTGTAGTTTGTTTCCCTCCCTTGGAAGCTTACCTAGCACCTTCTGGGTGATACTCCTTAGGGAGGGAGCTTTCAGGTCAGTTTCAGCTCTCGGCCTTGTGTCTGAAGTGCATGGTGTCTTCTTCAGCAATAGAGATTTATGTCTACCTTTAGGGAGTAACCAAGAGCATGGCAACAGTATATGTTTTGAGAATCTCTTGGACAACCTTGACCAACAATTCAAAAGATGGCTTCTCATGACTGTTGTTTATCATTTGTTTTGTTTTTGTTTTTATTTTTTGAGAAAGGGTTTCTCTGTGTAGCCCTGGAACTCACTCTGTAGACCAGGCTGACCTTGAATTCAAGAGATCCACCTGCCTCTGCCTCCTGAGTGCTGGGATTAAGGTGTACTACCACTGCCCAGCACTGTTGAGGCTTTTGTTAGATGGTCTATGACTTTTGGAAGGAACATTGTCAACCCGGGTGGAAAGTTTTAACTATATATGTATATTTATACACTGAGTTGTATGTACTATAGGTTTTTAAGTACATAGCTAGTAGTATGATTCTTTATTGATGTACAACATTTCCTTGTAGATCATAGCAAAATTTGTATTTTCCAGTAGTGATGGACTCTGGCATATGTTTTCTTTTCTTTTTTTTCTTATCTTTTTCCCTTGAGTTCAAAGTTCTAACATCTTTGGATGAATAGCAGCTTCTTTGAGAGCAACCAAGCTCAATAGATTTGTATTCCACCTCATGCACGCACACACACACACCTATACACAGACAGACACACACACAGACAGACACACACACAGACCCACACACAGACACACACACAGACACAGACACATAGACACACACACACACAGACCCACACACAGATCCACAGACACAGACACACAGACACACACACATACATACACACAGAGACACACACAGAGACACACAGACACACACACATCCATACACATACACATACACAGACAGAAACACACACACAGACACACACACAGACCCACACACAGACACACAGAGATACACACACACACACACACACACACACACACACACACACACACACACACACAGTGAGGAAGAGACCCAGCACTGCCAGAGTGTTCATTATCTTTGCCCCGGTGATGCCAGCAGGAAACAGTCAAGGCTGTTTTCAAAAAACATTTCCACTTCTCATTCCAGCCACTCAGACAAATTTTGAATCATTTATAAAATCCACTTATCCAAGTTGTTGACAAAGAATTAAGTAAGATGACTCCTGTGGGATGTTGCTTGATAAGCCTCAAGTTGACAACCCTACAGAGATCTGTCATTTGGCTTTTTTTTTTTAGAACATGCTTTCCATATCTATCATATGAGGATGCTTTTCTCATCTCTACCTCACATAAATCTTGGGGTACTCAGAGCTGTGCACAGGAGAGGCACACTATAAATATCGCTCAGGTTTTATTTTTAAAAAGTTGAATTCATCTTGTTATGTGCTTCATAAGCCATATTCAAGCAATGCCCTGGTATCCTGGTGACTCATCACTTTAATTTCTTCAAAGGCATCATTCAAGTGTGGAGTTTTCAAATTACTACAGATAAGGAACTGAATTTTGGCGAAGAAGGATGTTTTCTTGCAGGTGTAGTGGTGCATGCCTTTAATGCCAGCCCTCAGGAGATAGAGACGGGTGAATCTCTGTGAGTTCAAGGCCAGTTTGGTCTACGTGGTGACCAGGCTAGCCAGAGCTACACAGAAACTTTGTCTCAAAAGAAAAAAAAGGAAAGGAAGGGAGGGAGGGAAGGAGGGATGTGGGGAGGTAGGAAGGGAGGGAGAAAGGGAAGAAGCAAGGGGAAGCTTCTTAGTCAGGTCCCAAGGCAGGGGTTTTTATACTACTACAGCCTGGCAACCTCTATTTAACTTTTGACTTCTGTGAACTTGGTTACTCCTAAGTATCTCATCTAAATGGGATCGCCTTCTAGTGTCTCACCACAATGTCCTTAGAAGTACTTTCATGTAGTAGGATGAACCAGAATTCCTATCCCCTTTAACACTGAATAATATTCTGTTTCATTCCTATATTTTCTGTACATAAATGTATACATATTCATTCATCCTTTGCCATGGCTTGGGTCTGTTCCCAAAGAATCAGTGCTGGGAGCTTTGTCCCTAGTGTGGTGATGCTGGGAAGTGAGTGACCCGTTCAGAGGTGTTTACATCTTAAAGGGGGAGTAGTGCTTTTCTCTAAGGCCATATTTTTATTCTTTTGGGAGAAAGCAGCTGTCAGAAAGCAAGTCACCCTATGTGCTTGGTCCATTTATAGTCTACTGGTTCCTTTTATGTTTTTCTTCATGTCATCACACAGTGAAAGGACTTCAAGGGGATACTGGAACCATGCTTCTTGGATCCTCCAGCCAAATACATTTATTTTATTTATAAGTTATCCAGTCCAGAGATATTTTGTTATAGCAACAGATATGGGACTAATGCAATCCACTGATGGACAACTAAGTTGCACCTACTATTTGGCGGTTACAATTCATGTTTGGAACATGGATATAGAGATATTAATATTACTTCCTGAGCTGGGCAGTGGTGGCGCATGCCTTTAACCCAGCACTCAGGAAGCAGAGGCTGGTTTACAAGAGCTAGTTCCAGGACAGGCTCCAAAGCTACAGTGAAATCCTGTCTCAAAACAAAACAAAAAAACAAAAAACAAAACAAAAAAGAAAGAAAGAAAAATATTACTTCCTAACTCAACTTTCAATTGTCAAGGGATCCCCGTATCATATGGTCGTTCTGTGTGTAATGGTTTTGAGGAAACTCCACATTGTCTCCACAGCTTCTTTACTATTTATTATGCCCAAGGGTCCCATAACACACTCAGGAGCACCATCCCAGGGGTAGCACCATCCACAGTGAGCTGGGCTTTCCTAAATCAATCATTGTCACAGGTACTACCCTACTGCTATGATAAGATACCATGACCAAGGCAACTTATAGAAAGAAGAATTTATTTGGCTTAAGGTTCCAGAAGGTAAGCGCCCATCATGGCAGGAAAGCATGCAGCAAGCTGCAGATATATTGCCTGGAGCAGGAGCTGAGAGTTCACATTCTGATCCACAAGCAGGAGGTAGAGAGAGAGAGCACACTGAAAATGGCAAGAGCGTTTTGAAATCTTGTCGGGGACCGTCGCCCCAACATAGAAACTGATGTTTTTCCCCAAATGTGTCCCCAGAGACGCGTGGGAAGAAACAGGCTTTCACACCATTACAGCTTAAAAGGCCGCTTCAGACTTGTCCTATTCTTCAGCGTGGCCTTGTGTTTATTATATCTCCCTAAAAACCATTCTGCTCTCTAGGCTCTCTTAAAACCATTTCTTCTCTGAAACTGCTCTCTATTTCTGCTCTGCTATGTTCATTCTAACCTATTCCTCGCTCTGTCCTTTTCTCTCTTCCCCTCTTGGGGACTTATCTATTCCCTTCCTTTTTCCGGGGCACCTCCCCCAGCACCCACACCTGCATTCCTTCACCAGCTTGGAGATAAGCACTTCTCCTGGAGCAATCTACAAATGAAAAGGAAGGCTGGAGCAGAACTTTCACCTATTGTCTTTCTAAAATGTCGCCTTCAGCCAAGAAACTGCATGGGCGTCCTCTGGCTAGCAGGTATCAGAGCCCACAAAATCTCAGTGCCCATCCCTAGTGACACACTTTTTGCAAGAAGGCCATACCTTCTAATCCTTCCCAAACAGTTACATCAAGTGGGATCAATTGTTCAAGCTTATGAACCTATGGGGGCCATTCTCAAACTACCACATTCCACTCCCCGAGCCCCATAGACTTGTGGCTCTCTCACAATGCAGTTCAGCTTCAAAATCCCCCACAGCCTTTCACAGTTTCAACACAATTTAAAAGCCCAAAGTTCAAAATCTCTTCAGACTCAAAGAAATCTCTTAATTATAACCCCCTGGAAGATCAAAAGCAAACTGCACACTTTGAGCATGCAATGGCACAGAATATACTAGTGTATTCCTCCTAAAGGGGAGGAATCGGAGTCCAGGGGGAAAATACTGGACCAACGCAAGACCAAAACCTAGTAGGGCAAACTCCAAAATCCTGCAGCTCCATATCTGATACTGAAGGGCTTAGATGACTCTTTGCTCCCAGCTTCTCTGGTTGCAACACACTCCTCTCTCTTGGACTGCTTCCACTCCCTGTCTGCAGATCTCCTTGGCAGGGATCCCACAGCTCTGGTGTCTCAAACATCTTGGAGTCTCCAACATATTCTAGGCTTCGCGTTTGTAGCTTCACACAACGGCCTCTCAGGGCCTCTACCCCCCCACCCCACCACACTCTTGGCCTCAGTGGCTCTCCTTAACCGTGGGGGAAGATTCCATGACGTCTTTACCCATGTAACCTTCATAACTATAAAACTACAGCCATGTGGACCAAACTGTCACATTTGGCTGCCCACTTGGGATGGAGCCGGGCCTCTCTGGCTCACATTTGCAGCAGTTGTCATTTGTTGGTGCTTTTTAGAAACAGAAAATTGCTTAAATCTTTTCTTTCCACAAATTGGGAGCTTATGTGGATGGGGTCTTGCCCTAAGGGCATGTTTCTCTTTATTCCAATTCCAGTCAGGCCTCCTCTCATCTCCTTATCATTTCCAGCACTGGCTTTGACTCTCCAGCATTAAATTTCCCGGTGTTCTTTTCCTCTTCAAACTGTGTATTCTGCATTTATCGCTCTTCCATTTACGCTTTTTTATTGCAGAACTGCATAAAAGTGATGGCCAAGTAACCATGCCGCAGAGTCAATATCGGGCTGTCTCAAAACCTCTGCTAAAAAAAATTAGTCCATTAGTTTTCAATTTAGCCTCAGGCAAGTTCTTAGGAGGAAGATAGAAAGCAGTCGCTGCTTAGGTTACCAAAATATCACCATGATCTGTATCCTAGTTGCTCCTATTGCTCCCCTCTGAAACCTTGAGCTGGGTCTCCATGGTCCACACCGAGCTCATTCTGAACTGTCTTTCAAGCTCCTACTAGAGTGGCCTGTTACACCCAACTTATGATGTTCAACAGCTTTCCTGGTCCAAAAATCCCTAAATCTTCCACATTCCTCTTTTAAAAAACCCAGCATGGTCAGGTCTGTCAAAGCAATACCCCACTTCTTGGTACCAGCGTCTGCGCTAGTTACTTTTCTACCTCTGTGACAAAACACCACAGTCAAGTTATAAAATAGAGTGTTTAAGTGGGCTTACGGTTTTAGAGGGTTAGAATTCATGATGGTAAAGGCATGGCTGCAGGAACACATAAGAGCTCACATCTTGATCTACAAGCAAGAGATAGAGAACGCATTAAGGATAGCTGGAGGATTTTAAAGCCTCGAACACCTCCTCCAACAAGGCTATACCTTGCAGTCCTTCCCAAACAATTCCATCAACTGGGGATCAAGTCTTCAAATGTATGAGTGTATGGGGGATCATTCTTATTCAAACACTACAATAAAATGCAACATGGGCTTGTCCATCAGCCAATCTGATGGTAACATTTTCTCAGCTGAGGTTCCCTCTTTCAAAACGACTCTAGCTTAGGTCAAATTGACATACTACGAGTCAGCACAGCTGTGTCTTTCCCTAATGCAATGGTTCTCAAACCGTGGGTCATGACCTCTTTGGGGCTCACATATCAGATATCCTGCATATCAGATATTTACATTATGATTCATAACAGTGGCAAAATTGCAGTTATGAAGTAGCAGGGAAATAATTTTATGTTTCGAGGATTCACCACAGTATGAGGAACTGTTGAGGGTTGCAGCATTAGGAAGGTTGAGAACCACTGCTTTAGGTTATTCCTTAAAAAAACCTTCCCTAGCCTCTACCTGCAGCTCAGATAATCTTTGTACCATGGATCTTTGATACGCTTTGGCAATAGGCTGCTCCTTAGATTTCATCAAGGGTTGCAGCAACAGGAAGGCTGAGAACCACTATGCTCAGACTTTGATTGGAATTTATTTAATGACTAGGAGGGCTAAGCATCTTTTTCATTTACTTATGAGTCAAACATAGATCCCATACAGAAATATTTGTTAAAAGTTTATCAAAGATTTGCTTATAATCCAACAATACAAAATCCAAAAGGCACGGAAGATACTAGGTTAAAATTGTGTGCCCTTCACTTGAACCCCAGCAACCAATCATCACAAGACTACCACTGTCACTTTGTGTATTCTCCCTTTAGCAAATACACAGAGGTACATTTTTTTATACAAATTTTTTTAACGTGTCTTGGAAACTCTTCCACATTAGCCTGTGGTGGTTGTGTCACCATTGCTGCCTTCTTTGGGCTCTTGTTTTGTTTTGTTTGTTTGTTAGACAATGTCTTACTATGTGACTTTGGCTGGAACTTGTTATGTAGTCCGGGCTGGGCTTGAACTTGCAGCAAGTCTCCAGCCAAGCCTCCTGCCTCTGTCCCTTGAGGGCTGAGATAACAGAATGAACCACCACACCTGGCCACGTGTTTCTCTCCCCAAAATCCTCACAATATTCCATTTATGGACGCAGCATCTTCTCTGCTGCTCTCCTGTTCTTGGATGGGGCGTTGAAGAGCTCTGTATTTTTTGAGCAAACTAAATGGGTATGCCGCCAGAAATTTGGGGTAATCCTGACTTGCCCTTCACATGATACCAGGGTCTCTTCTTGAGGTTCTTGGTCTCATTAATAAAAGAGTTTGAGGACAGACAAATGGAATCTTGAACACAATTCATTAGCATTTAAAGGAAAAACCCCAGGGCAGGGAAGCCTCTCACTGTTGCCTGGTGCAGTATGGAGAAAAGAAGCAGAAAAACAACAACAAAAACCATGCTGGAGGTCAGCCACATGGTGGGAGGGGAGAGTACCAGGGAACACAGGCAGGCTCTGGCCAAGCATCCAAAAGAAAAAGACAGAAGAGAAGAAAAAGGACTTCTGTGGGTGGGGGTCGGGGGAGGTGGGAGTGAGCTACAGACTCTTCAAAACCTCATGGAGGCTCATGTGGACTCCTCCAGGGCCAAAGTTCTGGGAAGAACGTGTATGCTGCCTTAAGATGAACTGTCCTTTCTAGGTAGTATTTCTGCCTTCCTAGATTAAGGAGAAAAGGCCATATCTCCACCTAGAGGTCGATTTAATTTTTTATTATAACTTAGTGATGAAACTAAGTGAAGTTAATCGTCTGACTTACGTTTGTACTCATTGCAAGTGTTAATAGCATTCTCTCTCTCTCTCTCTCTCTCTCTCTCTCTCTCTCTCTCTCTCTGTGTGTGTTCATACACATATAGATATATATATGGTGGTTGTGTGAGTTCAGGCATACATGTATCATGACATTCCTATGGAGGTCAGAGGCCAACTCCAGGAGTCAGTGCCTGGCTTCTACCTTGTTTGAGACACAGTCTCTCTTGTCCCCTCTCTGTAGCCATGTTAGATGGCACATGAGCTTTGGTAATCTCTCCTGTCTCTGCCTCTGGTCCTTTAGTAGGGGGATGCTGGAGAGTGCATTTCTCAGATCCTAACAGCCTTGTCTGGTTTCTCATGTGAGCTCTGGGCATTGGAACTCATGTTTACATGAATAAGTATTTTACCCACAGAGCCATCTCCCCAAACCAGCAATAACTTTCAAAGTCTCCCAAGGCCAAGCATAGTTCTAGATATTTTACACAACAAGACAGGTATGGTGGCTCTTACCTTTCACCCCAACACTCGGGAGGCAGAAACAGGTGGATCTCAGTGAGTCTGAAGCCAGTGTGGTCTACAGACTAAGTTCTAGGAATGCTGGGCTATGGGGCTACATAGAAAAACCCTGTCTCGAGAAACCGACCAAAAATCAGTCTTTGGGCTGGAGACTTGGCTCAGTGGTTAAGAGCGTTTGTCAGTTTTGCAGAGGATCAGGGCTCAATCCTCAGAAACCACATGACAGCCCCATAACTTCTGAAAAAGCACTCATGCACACAAAATAGATGTTCAAAAAATTATTTTAAAAATTAAAACCAAACAAGTAATGGTTGAATATTTATGCGCAACAAAATATCTTGCACATTATATACCTTGAAAAGTATAGCCTATCAGTGGTTCTTTAAGGACTGAATATCACTAGGAAACAGCTCGTGTGAACTGAGGGAGAATTTCCAGATAATGAATCTATTTTAGAACTGAAATTCATTGTATTGCAATCACCTTGAACGACACCCATGCATCTGCTGTTTGGTCAAATACTGAGCACAGTTGAGTACTTGGTGCTCTCAACACAGAGGCTGTGAGCATCCATTATTAGTGGGCTGGTCCTTACTAAGCTCTTGAATCAAGCACCCTGCACCACAGGCCCCCATTCCTCCAAGAATCCTTCCCTGCAGGCTGTTGACGGATTCACGCTCCGCCACTGCCCTCTAGTGACTGGTACTCACCCCAGCCTGGCATTTACCCGAATCATTTTCCTACCAGATCTCTGTGAGGACAAAGATGACGTTTTGCCCCTCCGTGTACCCAGTTTCCAGCAGAAGTGCCTAAATGAGATGCTCACACATAAACGCTTGTAGAGTGAGTGGATTGCTAGCCAAATAAACAAAGCCATGGTTAGATTCCTGAGTTCCAATCTGACTGACGTGTGTTGAATAGCAGTCTCACGTTTGGCACTGTGTCATATATTTCACATTGTGGTCTCATATTACTCTACCCCCGCACTATGAATATATATAATTTCGATTGTACGAAGGTGATAAGGAAATCTAGTTTTGAATAGCACACTCCCGGGCAGGCAGAGGTTGAGGCAGAGTCTGAACCACGCAGCCTGGCTTGGTTTTTCTTACCTAGCCGTGTCTCCAGAGCTCTTTGTGGCAAATAGTCTCTCCTCTGTTTTATTGTTTTTTTCTGTACCGATGGTATTTTGCAGATGGTTTTATTGTTTTTTTTTTCTGTATTGATGGTTCTTGCAGATGGTGAAGAAACGGGATGCAGGTCTTTTCAGCATGACCTCTCAAGGGTCAAGACAGGATACTACATAACCCTAGGTGGGTAGCATTTCATGTAGGATCAGACTTCGTTTGGGGCCTTCAGATCTCTTATTTTGAGGGATGGTTTATCAGAAATAAATAACTCTGGGCTCAGTGGTGACTGCGTTCTGGACCCAGCTCACTCCTGGATATTGGAAACCCTCTGGGCTCAGTTGTGACTGTGTTCTAGACCCAGCTCACTCCTGGATAACGAAAACCCTCCCACCGGTTTTGGCTGGTGTGCTGTCAGGCTTTTGTTTTTCTGCTTGCGGAGCTTCTAGCTGCTGTCCTTGCACGGTTTGCGTGCTGGGGGTTACATCATGGTGCTCTGGACAGGGCTCAGCATACCCAAGTGTTTTGGTGGAAACTGCTCCTCATGGCAGGGAGACCAGCGGGCACCAGGCAACCCCACCTTGTCCTCCCTTCCTCTTGTTCTTCAAGGGAGGGTGGAGGAAAGCAGTTCTCCACAAATGAAAAGGGCTCAGAATTAATATCGACTCTGACTCCCACGAGGCATCAGTGTGGTGGTTGGGATTTTTATTAAAAATGAAAATTCGCAGAAACTAGAAAGCTTCACAGAGGCTGGGGAGCAGGGGAGGGGGTGGGGAAGGGGAGATTCTGATCAAAGGATGCAAAGTTTCAGCTAGAATAAAAGAATAAGTTTTAGTGGCCTGTTATAATGCCTGTTAATAACTCTGGCCTTATTATGTATTTCAAATTTGTTAAAATAATAAAAGTTTAATATTCTCATCATAAAAAGGTGATAAAATGTTTCAGGTAATAGACACACAAACTAATCTGATAGGTGTGTACATGTGTACAAAAATATCAC
>JAQHUG010000069.1:324370-338289 GCA_028555095.1 Dicrostonyx torquatus | reverse complement strand
AAAAGCACCCATTTTCCAGTCACTGGGAGGGGATGGTAATGTTTTTGATGCCATTGTTATGGTTATTCCTCTCTGGGTGTCTGTTGCTCAGTTTTGACTGGCCTTGAGGAGGCCCACAGTTCACACTCAGTGGGTGGGACAAGGCTGTAGAGTGGGAGGTGCCATTTCCAAGGATCAGAGTGCTCTTTGAAAAGAGTGACCACGCAGGACTGCTAGTAGTTAGTCCCCAACACGGTCCCTCTCTAGTTCTTTTCCAACTCCCAAGGCGGATAGGTTTAGAAAAACAAACAAACAAACAAACAAACAAAAAAACAGAGCTAATTAATAAAACCACACCTGCTCAGTGGAGCAGAGGCTTCCCTTGTTCATTGACAACAACGTGGCCGGCTCTCCCCAAACCCATGGCTCATCCTTGTCTTTTTTTGTTCTGAGCGGCAACACAAATTCTGGGTGAGTTTGGTATATAGAAGGCCTGAGCCGAGAAGTTAGGTGGCAGAAAGAGAGCCTGGGGTCTTTATTCCCTGCTCCCTGAACTGAGGCCACGGTTCTGGTAATGGCTGCATCCGTCTACCTCCAGACATAATTACCAACAGAAGGCTCCGCTCATGACAGCATCATGCTCTTTCCTTTTGTTTTTTGTCCCTTTGGGCCTAGGGTTGGGAATTGTTTCCTACCATTGCTTGTCTCCCGACGTTTCATTATTTTTAAATTGATTCTCCTAACTGTGGCTGCATTTTCTTAGAAGTCTCCTAAATAACACTGTTAAGAAACAGTCACCCAATCCCTGTAGGTAGGAAAGGAAAGGGGCCCATGGTGAAAACTACAGGTTGTCGACACAGTAAAATAGATGTTGGAGCCCGAAGGGAATGTTTGGGTTCAAAGGGTGTGGGATAATCGAGTTAGATAGGAGGAGGAGGAACAGACCACTGGGCCAAGGATGGCTAGCAGTCAGCTGGTTCCCTTGGGAGCCTTGAAAGAGGTATTCAAGGCACTGTTATCATATTCCCTTGCTAATGAAGCTGATAGAGACAGATTAAGCTGTAAATAAGAATGGCTTCTAGTGAGCCTGCCCCTGTCTCAGGGATGAGAGTACAGGCGCCCCAGAGACAAGGAACTAGTGACATCAGCAACAAAACCAGCAAAACCACAACTCCACCCCACCACTTACCCTGAAGTCTCCCAGGGTAAAGCCACAATCAGATCTTGTGTGAGGGAAGACTGCTTTGTGTGATTCACAGCCCCTGAGATACCCACAAAACCAAGGGTAGTAACCCTGGCCAAGTGACTAACAGCCAAGTCAAGGCTGACTGTCAGGCTGGAGCCAGGGATGGACAGAGGGAAGCTACAGCCCTTCCCAAATGTGCGGGCAGTGCATGGACAATACAGGGTCATTTCCTTGATTGGGTCAGGGTATCATTCATAGATCATGTGACCATCCTTTGACTTAGTCCAGGATAGCCCAGAGAATTAACTGACTTCTACAGTGATCACCCAGCCTCTGCCTAGTTTCTGCTGTTGATCTATAAAACCCCCAGACAAAGGAAATTAATTTTTCCACTCTTGGAAACACCTTCCACTCTCAGGAGTTTCTCTCCATCTTCCTTCCTTCCTTCCTTTCTTCCTTTTTTTTTCTTCTTCAAATTCTCACTTTTCTGTAGTAACTCTTAATAAAACTTGTTTTTCATTTAGAATACTCCCACAAAGATCCACATCTTTAATTTCATTTTGATGAGACAAAGAACTTGTAGCCACTGTCTCAGATTAATCACTGATGACCTTAAGGGTCCAGTGTTTTAGGTCTTTGCAGCTTGCACTCCTGGGCTGTGAGAGGTTCAGAGATACTTGTAAAAGTCACACATCTTTTGCCCAAGTCACCTTACCCCATGCCAGTGTTGTTAAGCAAATGTGTTCTCAGGCATCAGGTCGTGAACTATGGTGCCAGATAGAGCTGGGGTCACATCTCAGGTGGGATATTTACTGGGAGACATTGGGTCAAGTTTTAAAATTCTTGAAACCAAATCCAGGTTCTTTGTTGTTATTTTTGTTTTCTTGTTTTGCTTGAGGCAGAATCTCTTGTAGCCCAGGCTAGCCTCAAATTCACCATGTAGCTGAGGATGACCTGGAACTCCTGATCCTTCTGTCTCTACCTCGAATTGCTGGGATTACAGGGGTGTGTGTGTGCGAATACACGAGTGTGTATGTGTGACCATGCCCTGCAGTTTCTTTATTCGTGATGGAGTGTAGCACCCCACCTCTCTCCAAGATTTGTGGCAAGGGATAAGTGAGATGATACAGTAGAAAGTGTTTTACAAGAGCATGGTGGGAATAGACAGGGCTCACGGCTCTGGGATCTCACAGAGACTGTGTGGGAGAGGGACAGTTTCGCTGCTGTGGTTTGGATGTGAAATGCCTCCAGCAGGCGTGCGTGTTTGAAAAGGAGGCCTCTACTTGTGCAGGGTTGAAGCATCCTTAAAAGCCTTGAGAGAGGAAGTAAGTCAGTGGGGGGGGGCTTCTGTGTTTGTTTGCTCTACCTCCTGTGATCTTGACTGCAGATGCAGCATCACTAGTCACCTTACACACCTGCTTCGTGGCTTCTCTGCGGTGACAGACTGTGTCCACTCTTAAACGGAAGCCAAAATAAATGCTCTCTTAGGTTGCTGCTTTTTCGTGGGTAGTGGGCACATGGACGTGTGTGCGTGTGTGTGCACATGAATGAGTGCACATGGACTGTGCATATGCGTGCACATGCATGTTTACCTGTGTGTGTGGACACATGGACGTGTGCATGTGTGTGTGCACATGTATGTTTACCTGTGTATGGGCACATGGACGTGTGCATGTGTGTGTGCACATGTATGTGTCTATGTGTATGTGGACACATGGACGTGTGCATATGTGTGCATGTGTATGTGGGCACATGGACGTGTGCATGTGTGGAGGCTAGAGGATGATGTCAGTCTCTTCACTGAACGCTTTTCACTTTCTCTTGCTGAGCCCAGAGCTGACCAGCTAGATAGTTCAGCTCGCAGCTTGCTCCAGGGACTCTGTTTCTGCCATCCAAGTACTGAGATTACAGGTGGGCAGCCATGCCTGACTGGCTTTAGGCAGATAGATGCTGGAGATCTGAACTCCAGTTCTTACAACTGCACGACAAGAGCCATCTCCCTAAGCCTTAAGTGCTGCTTCTCATCAGGCACTTTATCTTAGCAATGAGAAAAGCAACACACACGACTATTGAGATTTCTCTCATCCTTAGTTTGGAACTGCAGTATAGCTTGACCCTTGCACAAAGCTCCTCCTTTACCAACTCCTCAAAATATCTGTGAGTCCCAGCTGGATCCACAGCAAATCCTCGAGTCTGAGCAAATGGCCTTCATTATTACCACAGCCCCACTGCCACCCAATCAGGTGGCAGTATTCCTGCTCTGCTAGAGGTGACTCGTGTCCCATTTCGAGTTTATTACTTCAGGTTACCCAATACCATTGACTTGAGGAGCAAGATGCAGGGTAACATGGCAAGACGGTAGAATGTCCTTCACCTTCCACGTGTCTCCCTGACCTGGCTGCTAGGCCTTCCTCTGCAGCGGTACCGACCACATGCCCACATCATCACAGAAAGATCTCCACGCTTATTGGCATTCCATAGGAGCCTGAGTGACAATACTGAGCGGATGGAAGGGTCTTATGCATCACGAATATGAATATCATTATTCAAATCACTCTAGTAGATGTTGAAGATAAAAGGAAATGTTTTATTTTGTGTTCATTAGGCACTAGAGGGTACGTTGCCCCTGGCTGCCGACTCATTATGCCTGTTATGGTTAATGGGAGTTAAACTCCAATATCACATCAAGGGGGAGAAATGATCCCAGAAGTATTTGGAATTTTTTTTCCTCCAAATTGCAGATCAAAGCTGGGTTATGAACTTCTATGCTGTCTTGCTAATGGATTAGACTAACAGCATTCTTTGAATTCTTCCCCATATGCTGATGTTCTCTATGTAGGGATGATTATAAGAATTCCACGAGCCTGAGAGATTGCAAGGTCTACCAGAGTCTGTTGTCAGCGTGAGTTTGCCTTGCAGGGGAGAAAACCAGCGAAGTCTAAATGCCTGCTCTTAGTCAGGAGTTTGACATGGCCTCCCAACCATCCTTGACCAAATAGAGGCATGGGTGGTTATGTAACCTACAGAGCTAATAGGAGCACCAAGTGACAGGCCCAGGGTTTTATGGTTCAGAAGCATTGCCGATACACTGTTGGGGGCTTCCTCCCTAACGTCTGTCACCTGCCTACTCTACAACAAGATATTGTGGATAATGCTAGAGCAGGCGTTTAATGAGGGCAGTGTGGTAGTTTGAATGAGAATGGTTTCCCTAGGTTTATATATTTGAATGCTTGGTCACCAGTTGGTGGAACTGTTTGGGAAGCATTAGGAGGTTCAGCCTTGATGGAGGAGGTGTGTCACTGGGGTGGGCTTTGAGGTTTCAAAGCCAGGCCCAATTAGTCTTTTTCTGCTTCTTGCTTGTGGATCACATGTAAGCTTTCAGCCACTGCTCCAGTGCCATGCCTGTTTGCCTGCCTGCTGTCAGGCTCCCCTCCAGGATGGTCACGCTAGCCTTTTGAAACTGTAAACTCTTATTAAACACTTTCATCTATAACTTGCCTTGGTCATAGTGTTTTATCACAGCAATAGAAAAGTAACTAAGACAGGCAAACACTGAGCTGGCAAAATTGCCAGAAAGCCGAGACAGATGCGAACCCATTCAAGCTATCTGCTTGGTGCGGTTTTCTCCTTTCTTAAAACTGCTAATGAGAAAATGAATTAATTCCAGGTCTCTGTGGGTGAGGAGCTAGGAAAGTGGCCCTTTCTGTGACAAAGGGTGGGGTGTGTGTGGGATCATGGGGAAAGGAAGAAATGCAGGTAAGAAAGAGTAATTTGATCACTTCTCAGTCTTTTGGCTAAGATCAAGTGCAGAAAGAACAATTTGAGAGCTTGGCACTCAAAAGACTGAGTTCAAGACCAACCTGAGCTACATACATAACAAGATTGTCTCAAAAACAAAACGAATGGAAAGAGAGGGAGGCAGGGAGAGAGAACACAAGTTACTGGTTGTGACCTCAGCACAATGAGATGCTGAGTTGCTTCACTTTGACTATTAACTGGTTTCTCTATACTTTCTTTACATTTTTTTAGTGTGTGAGTATGTGAGTGTGTGTGTGTGTGTGTGTGTGTGTGTGTGTGTGAGAGAGAATGTTCTTGTGCATGCACACACCCTTGCCACAGCTTTCATGTTGAGGTCAAATGGCAACTTGTGGGAGCAAGATCTCCTACTGTGTGGGTTCCGGGAATTGAACTCAGGTCACTAAGCCTAGTCACAATTGCCGTAACCTGTTGAGCCACCTTGCCAGCCCTATTATTTCACCATGAAGGGAGTCCCCTAGTTACTTCTAGAAGGAGAGAAACCCTGGGAAACTGAGCCTCACACATATAACACTGAACAGACAATGTCTCCTCTGTGGCATTCGACATGTGTGCCCTTAGGCCAACCTGTTAGAGGGATGACACTTGGTCACTCAGGTACATAATCTACGCCATTACACAAGACAGACAAAATGATGGTTTGCGAGCACCACTTGTCCCTGAAGATGGAGGAGGGAAGTTATCCCTTCCCTCTGTACGCCGTGTTTCCCCGCAACTCTTCTGGCGTCTAAATAAGAAGCAACCTGGCTTTGTCTCCTCCTCCCAGAACCATTTGCTGGGCCTCAGTAACCTCTGTTGTTCTCCTTTGTGCTGTCTGCAGTTTGGCTCTGTCTGGAGTGAAATGTGGGGCCCAGGAGGCAACGGAAATGGATCTTCTCAGCACCACTCGATGACTCTGCCGAGACTCCACCTGGAAGGCTGCACTCTGCTCAGCGCTCCTAATTACCAGCCAGGTACAGACAAATGGGCTGAGTGTTTGGGGAGAAGCAGCAAGAGTGATGGAGAAAGACAACTTGATTTATGGCGAGAGATTAAAAGAGCCGACTAGATAGAGCTCAGCAAAAGATGATGGGGTGGAACTGGGGGACCATCCTCTTGTATCTGAAGGCAGCAAACAGTCAGCAGACTAAGAGTTATTTCGTTTAGAGCTAAGAAATATAACCAAGAGTGATGAAAGGAAATTTATGATAATAATAGACTGTAATTTTATACCTATTCCCAAACCAAGAAACCTCAAAACATTTTACGGCTAAGTACAATACACACACTACAACAGGGCGTGTTTAGGCTGTAAAGTGGCTGGTAATTTAGCAAAAGCCTTTGAAGGAAATAATATTTAGTGAGAAGGTAATGGGCACTCTTGGTGTAAAGAGCAGGGACCTGGCTTTTGTTTTGTCTGGTGCCCACTACCGGCATGGTGCAGATGGAGAACGGCATTGTTTTGTGTTTTCTGAAGCACACAGGGTTCAACCTTCCTTAAAAAGAGGAAGAGGACGAGGGGGAGGAAGAGAAGGAGGAGGCCTTTAAAGATCAGAGCAAAGCTTGGAGGGCTGCTCCAGCAAAGCTCTTACCCAGTGTCAGGCTCCCCACCGGCTGACTTGGGCAGTGGGGGCTGCTATGGAGATGTGTTGTAGCTTGTGACCAACACGAGGGCACCACTCTCTGCTCCAGAGGCTGGGACCTGAGGAGCAAGGCACTGGTAGAATAGGGGTCTTGGAGGAGCCTACCTTCTTGTGGGTGTTTTCACATGGGGGAGGGCAAGGGTGCCGCCTCTAGCCTCTGCCATTTTGAAAAGGCTTGTTTTATTTATTTATTTATTTGGTTTTTCCGAGACAGGGTTTCTCTGTGGCTTTGGAGTCTGTCCTGGAACTAGTTCTTGTAGACCAGGTTGGTCTCGAACTCACAGAGATCCGCTTGCCTCTGCCTCCCGAGTGCTGGGATTAAAGGCATGCACCACCACCACCCGGCTTATTTTTATTTATTCATGCACACATGCCTAAGGAGGCCTGAAGACGGGCACTGGGCCTCCTGAGATAGAGCTACAGGTGGTTGTGAGCCACCTGGTGTAGCACGATTAATAAAAACCCAGAGATAGAAACTGGGGTTCAACCTGAAGGTCAGAAAAGCAAAACAACCAGCCACTGGCTTTTACCTTTACCTCAGTCTGAAATGGCGATCCTGCCTCCAGGAATTTCAGAAGGAGACTGTGAGTGAGAGCTGTTTCCTGCCATTTTATATTCCTCTCTAGTGCTGGGATTAAAGGTGTGCACGACTACTGCCCGGTTTCTATGGCAAACTAGTGTGGCTACTGGGATTGAAGGTGTGTGTCACCACTGCCTGGTCTGTAAGGCTGACCAGTGTGACTTGTTTTACTCTCTGAACTTCAGGGGAGCTTTATTTATTAAAATACAAATGAAGTGGCACTACAACTCTGCATGGGTACTAGAAACCACATTTTAGTCTTCTGCAACAGTGGTGTACAGGTTAGATTTTATTGCTAATCTGACAAAATTTATAGGAGCTCATTTGAGGAATTGTCTGATCAGATGGGTCTGGGGGATGTCTGAGGCACAGTCTTGATCCATGCTTGGTGTAGGATGTCTTAGCCCACGGGAGACCATATTATCCCTAGGCAGGTGGTCCTGGCCTATCGAAGAAAGACACAGAAACAGAAGCCAGTGAACAAGCGAGCTATTAAGCAGCATTCCTCCATAGTTTCTGTTTCAGCTTCGGCCTGAGTTCCTGCCCTCTCACGTCCTCAGTGACGCATTGTGATCTGGACATGAACGCCAAATAAGCCCTTTCCTCCCCAGGTTGCTTTTGCCCTTGGTTTTATTACAGCCACAGACGGCAAACTAGAACAAGACTGAGCCATCTCTCCAGCCCCCTCTAGCCTGCTTTATGCAACACTCATTCTTGAAAGCTCAGACCTCACCTCTCAGCTCTTTTTAAGGTATTTATTTTTAATTTATGTGTATATCTATCTATGTGAGGATGTGTGTGCTAAGTGCTGGTGCCCAAGGAGGCCAGAGGAGAGTCATGGGTGCTCAAGTAGTTGGGAGCTACCCAACAGGAGTGCTGGGAGTCAAACTCTGATGCTCTGAACTACATAGCCTTCTCTGCAGCCCCTTCTTTGTCCTTTTTCTCGTAAAGGGACCAAAAGCTAGATGAGCCTTTGCTTTGCGTACTTCTCTCGGCTTAGAAAGTTCCTGTTTCCGATATCCTCGTCTCTACTTTCCCCTCCTCATTCAGGTACTGCTCGGAGGCCAGGCTGCTTGTTGCTGTTCTTGCGGCTTTGTGAATGGCATCTAGGGCTCTGTGTGTGACTGGCAATCACGCTGTCGTCACTGAGTACATTCTCTCCCCTGTCAGAAGGAACCGTACCTGACGAGCCTGCCTGAAACATCCTCCTCCTCACTCCACCGCTCTCCCACTACTGCTGGGAGGCTGGAACCCTGACTGGAGGCTGTGAGGGAATGAAGAAAGGCCAAACACACACAGGAAAGCTGGGATCCAGTGGAAGCTTCATTGCAACGAGTCATTGGTCTGGTTCAAGGCCTCTGGCTTCTGCTACACCATCAACAATGGACCGTCCTTGAGACTCCCCTCAGATACCCTACTGTTGATCTACATGGAGATCCTTGGCTGTGGTTCTGCAGGACCAGCCCCTTTACACGCTCCAGCAGCTCAGAGATGGGATAGATGTTGGGGTGACCCAACTCAAAGCCCTCGGTCTGGGCCTACGTGGTAGCTGAGTTGGTTAGCCCACCAGTTCTCCCGTGATGAAACCATTGGGGCCAGCTCTCTCACTGTGCTCAGGTGAGGGGCAGGGCCAGCTCTCCTGCATGGGGTGGCCAGAGAGGGGGAGGACCAACTCAGTACAGCCATAGGACACCAGCTTGACTTCAGGTGTCAGCTACATCCACATGGCCTTTGGTGGCAGCATGGGCCACAGACATCAACAAAGACCCCCAGGTATGGTAGGACCTTGGAACCAGACATGGCCCTCAGTGGTAGCACAGGCCTGGGCATCACCATGGCCTCAGGTGACACCACAGGCCTCTAGGAGTCAGGCTGTTCCTCTCCACCCTAGTGTCTCCAGTTCTGCCTCACTTCACAGAGCACAAATCTCCCCACTTCTCCTGCTCTCCCCTCTCTACCACACACTTGCTCACTGTGGTGGCACATGCCCAAGGCAGCAGGTGGGCCTCTGGCTGTCTTCCGCCTGCCTGCCTACTTTGGTTTTTGTTTTTTTAAGACTTGTTTCCAGTATCTAAAATCATTATATTATTGAATTATTACGTTCCTTTCTGTCTGTTCCAATTTGAATGCAAACTCCTTAAGGACAGAAAATTTAAATGTTCTGTTCCGTATCCTCATCACTTCCTGGACACTGATAGTATATGCAAATATTAGCAAAGTAAATTGACTTTTTTTCAAATAGGGAAGACTTACAGATTGCATGTGTGGTTTATGTCTTTAGCATATTCTCTCCCTCTCTCTCGTGTGTTTCTCTCTGTCTTTCTCTGTGGGTGCACGCACGCGCGTGCATATAAGATGTACCTGTGTATGGGGGTGTATGTGCATACGTGTAGGTATACACCTGGAGGCCAGAGGACAACCTCAGCTGTCATTCCTTAGGTTTTGTTCACCCTCTTTTTGAGACTGGGCGGTAGGTGTCTTTCACCCACCATCAAGTAGCCTAGGCGAGCACCAGGGACCCACTAGCATCCATTCCCCCACTGCTGGGGTTACAAGTGCGTGTCGCCTTGCCCAGATTTTGTAAACATGAGTTTGAGAGGTTGAATTTTAACAAGCGAGCCATCTTCTGAGCCCCTGCAGCATGCTTTCAACCTCTGCATTCTTACCTTTCCACGATTCTGGGGTTTGCGCATGCTCTTCTCTCTAATTGTTAGAGCTGTAAATGGAGGTGCAAAATTGCAACAGGAGGGAAACACATGACAGGAGTCAGGTGAGCATGCAGAGCTCCAAGGTTCTTTGGCAATCTCCTGTTGGCGTCCACATTTTACATCTATAAACCCCTTGCCTTCTACATGGCAGGGACCCCTAGAAAGTCATGAGCAGACGAGAGAGCAAAGTTTTCATGCAGAATTGGGTAAGTGTAGAAAGTAACGATCTCATCAAAGAAACTCTAGAACTCTGGGCCAATTCCCGTTGGTTGCTAATTACAGGTACCCAGAGCCTCTGGCCCTGTTTGTCTGCTAAATGTATACCTCACTTGGCTTTGGTGTTCAAAGTAGCTGAGAGAGAAGAAGGGGCGCTCTTCTGCTGTGCTTTCTCTACCTTCATCTGATTCTTAATGGCCACACACGTGGCTGCTAATGCCTTTTCCAACCCAAGTTTTCAATGATTGTCTTCAACTTGTAACCTGCCAGCATATCAAGAGAACTGGAAGTCTTCCCCCTCTAGCTTCCTGATTGGCTGGCCTCAGCATAATTTTTTTTTTTTTTACTTTTCTCATTAATACACAATGAATAGCATGCCAGACAGCAATATGGGGACCTGGAGGCGGCAGACATAGTCCTTGGCTAGAAGCCCCGTAAGGACATTTATGCAGGAGGTTTGCAACGCTGAAGCTCATGTGACAATTATCCTGGAAAAGGGTCAGATGTGCTTGACCCTTGCAGGAGGGACCAACGTTTTCATTTTCAGTGTAATTATAGGGACAACGGTGACCTGGGATGGGCCAGCCACAGAAGCAGTGCCTTCAGAGACGTTTCAAGGGTTAGATGATGGAGACAATATTTAGGGCTGGCTTCAGAAATGTAGCAGCCAGGACGGAGGAGATAGGTCAGTCAGTGAAGTTGTTGCCATGCAAACAAGGAACTGAGTCCCACAAGAACCCACACTAAAAACTAGGCAGGCACAGTAGTACTCTCAGCATTGGTGAGACAGAGACAGGGGAATCTCTGGCACTCATTGTCAGGCATTCTACCAAATCAGTAAGTTCCAGGCTCAGGGAGAGACCTTGTCTCAAAAAAACACAGTTGAAAGCAATTGAGGAAGACACCATACAACATAGGCCTCTGGTGGACACACATACACACATGTGTACTGCACACACATGTATACACATACATACAAAAGCACGCACACACAACACATACACACAACATACACCTGAACACACATGTGTGCAGACACATGCGCACATAAGCATGTGCACATGTTTGCACAAACACACACGAAACGAAGCTCCCGTTTATGTTCAGAGTTGAGGCTTTGCTTTATTTTTGCAGTGGTACTCAGGTCTGCAGACTCCTTCACAGGAAAAAAATCAACCAACTTCCAGTAACAACAATTCCCTTTCTCCAAAGCCCCCTGTCTCCTTGTGGACCCAGATGGCATTTGGGAAGGTCAAAGGAGGAATGTAAGAAAGGGGCCTACTTGGAAATCTTTGTGTCATTCATGGTTTCCAGGACTTGGCCTCTTATTCAAGGAATTGAAGTAAAGGTTCACACAGACTTGCAAAAGTAATGAGAGCGCTTTATTCAAAGCAAAGCGATAGGAGGGTCAGATAGGCTACCGAGAGTGACAACAGGCTATACAGGAGAAATGCCTTGATTATTTGGGGGGAGGGGACTTCCTTTTATTGGGTTCAAGATAAGGAGGAGTTTGGTTGTTTAAAGGCAGAGTTTGGGCAGTTCCCTATTTCGATGGACAGATTTAAGTTATGAGGTCATTTCTCTACTGCGCACGTCCCTTCTCACAATGCATCTGATTTTTTTTTTTTTATCATACTCAGGTTCAATTAAACATAGGTACAAGATGGTGAGTGGAGGATTCTCCCTAAAGCATCACCCAAAGAACACAGTTTGCCTTATCTAGCCTTGCTCCAAACCAGCCTATACTGCCCAGAGTTAGGGTGGGTTTCCCCGACATGACCTTGGCCCTCCCCATACAATCCCTCCTCCCTTTCTTCAACAGGACTCCCAGAGCACAACCCAGTGCTTGGCTATGATTCTCAGCATCTGCATCCATCAGTTACTGGATAAAGGCTCGCTGATGACAGTTAGATCCAAAGAGGGATACATGGATTTCCCTGGGAAGGGGAAATGAAGTGATCTCCTGGGTAAACTGGGGGTGGGGGTGAAGGAGTGGGGGGGATAGGAATTTAAGGAAGTGGGTTAGGCAGACTGGGTGTGGGAGGCGAATTGGAGCAGAACAGAGGGGGAAAGTAACAAAAGAGATATCTTGATGGGGGGCCATTTTGGTGTTAGGGAGAATCCTGGTGCCAGGAAAATCCTCCCAGAATCCATAAGGATGACCCCACTAAGAATCCTAGCAATAGTGGAGAAGGTAACTGAACTAGCCATCTACTATAATCAGATAGAGGCACAGTTTTTTGAGCAATGTATTAGCGATTGATTTGATGTATACGTGACTACTCTTTTTATATGAAAATGATTCTTAATTTAATTTAATTTTTCATCTATGTATCTATTTGTCTATATCTAATGAGTGCTTTCCTGCATGTATGTATGTACATGCATCATGTACGTGCCTGCTGTTCAAAGAGGACAGAAGAAGACATCAGATACTCTGGAACTGGAGGTCCATGTGGGTGCTGGAAATAAAAGCCAGGTCTTCTGCAAGAGCAACAAGTCTTCTAAGTCACTGAGCCACCTCTCCAGTTCCCTTAATTTTATTTTTAATTAGCAATAATTGTATGTAGAGGGATACTGTATTATGGTTCAATGTGTGTTTACATAGTGGACTTGTTCACATAGCCAACATCTGATATACTAAGTTATATATTCTTTTGAGAATATTTCATGGAAGGAGAACTCTCTATTAAGTGCTAATTTAGGAAAGTGTAATTTGTCCATAGAAATAATTTAGAATTTTATTTATTTATTTATTGATTGGTTTTTCGAGACAGGGTTTCTCTGCAGCTTTGGAGCCAGTCCTGGTATGTCATTATGCTCAGAGTTCCTGAACAGTCCACACTCACACATGATGGGGTGAGAATACAGACACAGGAACACGGACAAGCATCGTTCATCTGTCTTCTTTCTATCAGGGTGAATGTCCTGAGTACTTACCCCCTCTACACCTTAAACACCCACTTCCACCCAGAAGGAGAAAGCCAAGTCTTCTGCTCTCTCATCATCCTTTGGGATTCTCCCACAGATTTTCCCTTCAACTCTGAGGATTTATCATCATCATTAAATATAAATGGGGGGAAATCATTACCAGCCAAGCTAAGGTCCTCCACAATCCTTCAAAATGAAGACAGATGCCTACACAGCTTAGAAACAACCAGAGCTGGGCAGGGACAGTGATTCAGTTGGTAAAGTACTTGCCATGCAATCATGAGTTCAGATCCCAAGAACCCGAATAAAAGTCAGGTGTGAAGCTTGTCTATAGCCACAGTCATGGCTAGGTCAATGGAGTTATCTGAAAGGCGGGGACTGCAATCGAGAAAATGCCTCCATAAGACCTGGCTATAAGGCATCTTCTTTCTTTCTTTTTTATTGTTTCTATTGAGCTATACATGTTTCTCCACTCCCCTCTCTTCCTCCCCTGCCCCGTGATCCCTATGCTCCCATTTGACTCAGGAGATCTTGTCTTTTTCTTCTTCTTATGTAGATCCATGTATGTCTCTCTTAGGGTCCTCTTTGTTGTCTAGTTTCTCTGGGGTTGTGGACTGTAGGTTTGTTTTTTCTTTGCTTTATGTATAAAAGTCACTCATGAGTGGGTACATATATTTGTCTTTCTGGGTCTGGGTTACCTCACTCAATATGGTTTTTCTAGATTCATTCATTTGCCTCAAATTTCAAGATGCCTTTGTTTTTTTAACTGTAGTAAAAAATGTAGTACTCCATTGTGTAAATGTACCACATTTTCCTTATCCATTCTTTGGTTGAGGGGCATCTAGGTTGTTTCCAGGTTCTGGCGATGACAAATAATGCTG
>JAQHUG010000069.1:295695-320159 GCA_028555095.1 Dicrostonyx torquatus | reverse complement strand
CGCTCATGCACACCATTGCTAACACAACATGGCTAATGCATACACCATTGCTAATGCACACCATTGCTAACACAACATGGCTAATGCATACACCATTGCTAATGCACACCATTGCTAACACAACATGGCTAATGCATACACCATGGCTAATGCACACTATTGCTAATACAACATGGCTAATGCATACACCATTACTAATGCACGCCATTGCTAACACACCGAGGCTGATGTATCCTGTATACCTGTGCTGAGCAAGAGAGTGAGGTTATATGTTTTGGGTTTGCATTTGGAAGGCTTTCCAGGATCATAACTTTGGGCTCCATCCAGCAAAGAGTTCTACAGATTAATCATTTCTCGGGAGACTTTCAGCACCTCAGAGAAGTTCTCTCATATACTCAAGATGTGGAGTGATGAACACAAGCTAACAAATTCAGCAAATCTGCAACTATAAGACAGAGTCACGCGTAAGAACAGATGCAGCAGCATCACTCAAGGACAGACATAAAAGGACATCAGGATCCTAGAGTTGACTGTATACTTCAAAGAACATTTCAGATAACTTTTGATGGATTTACCCCAACAGTAGATCAGGCAACAGAGCCACAGAGTGGGGAGGATGGGCATGGCCCATCACAACACAACAACAGTCAAGTTCCTGGAACCAGAGGGCAAGAGTGTGTGGGGGGTGATGAATAGTAGAAACAACACTGGAAGCAATTTTGAAAAGTCACCTAATCTGTCCCCCTCAATCATCTGAAGCAGCTTCATTTCATTTTGAAAGACCCCCCAGGGAAAGACATTCTGCACCCTCTCTTTTGGTGGAGTCATTGCCATGTTAACAGCTCTCACTGGCTGGAAGTCGAATTCCTGTAATTCATCACCTGCCAAGGCAAACACAAGCTGATGGCTGGCTCTATCTATTTACCAAGGATTTATGCCCCTACCTACTTCCAAAATGGCCATGAGGCAATCTGCTGATAGGGTGGTTTCAGAGTTTAGGGAGAAGAAAAAGTTAAGCGCTGCACAGTACACTGATGATTGTGTGTGTGTGTGTGTGTGTGTGTGTGTGTGTGTGTGTGTGCGTGTGAAACTCTGGTTTGGAACGAGAATTGCTGGGACAGGGTAAGGGACAGAGAGTAGACAGGCCAGAGGCTAGTCAGTTGCCTACAGTCTAGAGAATGAGAAAAGAAGTGGAGATGGGTATCCTGACCCAGAAGTAACGGCTACAGAAGGTCATTTAGCAGCTTGTCAATCTACATAGGGGACATGGGCAAAATAAACTGTTCTTCCGAATCTAGATGGGTAAATGGTCCCCAAGAGATAGGTCCTCGTGACGGCAGGAAGAAGGGAAAGGAGACTTTGCAGAAGTTGGGGCGGGGGCAGTTCTAAACAGATGGTGGTGAGTCAGAAGTGGGTGTCGTCGGGTGGAAGAAGAGAAGGCTCACTGTCAGGCAGAAAACAGCAGGCCTGTCTTTTGAGAAGATAGACTCATCAGTCTTTTGGAGGTGCTGTGCTGACCTTCAAGGCACCACTACAGAGGAGTTCTTCATGCTGACAGGCTGAGAGAACATGCAAATGTTGAAAGAAGCCAAGCTAACAGAGGGGAAGTAGGTTTAAGCTAGGAAGGGGTAATCTAGGCTGGGAAGACACAGTGTGTGTGTGCGGCAGGGGTTTGCAGGCTAGAGATATCCCTTCTCTTCCCTAAAAGGAAGATGGCTCTAATCATGGTGCGGCTGTCCTTGCCATTGTTGCTGCTGGTAACTTGACGTAATTAATCTGGGATCTGAGGCTGCTTTACGAAGACTGAATTCCAGGACAGACAGGCATCACATGTGGAGAAGCAGTTTGCTCAGCTCCCTTAGAGCCAGAAAACAAAGTCAGTGGGGAAGGAAACAGGAGCGAGGGCTCCTCCTTTTGTTCCTTTGTGCCCCAGCACCTTAGTGGGAAGTCTCGGACTTAGAAGGGTAAATGGCCGGATGGGTAGACTGGTTGAATGGATGGCTGTGCTGACAGATGTAGGAGTAAAATCTTTACCGGAAACACAAAACGTAAGGCAGTTGGAATAAGAAAACAAGCAGGGGTCCTGGCCAGTCTTACATGTCTAAAAGTAGGTCCTGGTTCCATGCTGGGTGATAATTTTTGTCCCACCACCTGCTTTCCCCTCTCCCCTTGCTAGATGACAGTTTGGATACGCTTATCCCATCTAACGTCTTGAGGTCCCTAGTTGATTTTCCTGTATCTGAACTGTAAACCCTGGCATGGTACAGGCACAATCTTGGTCCTGTTTGTGTTCCGTTCAGTACTTTAACCTGGATGATCTCATACATTCTCTTTCATCCTTTTAGAAATTTATTTTTGTTTAGGTGTTGGTGTGTGTGTGTGTGTGTGTGTGTGTGTGTGTGTGTGTGTACTACTTTGTGTGGGTATCTACAGAGAACTACATCAGATCACCCGAGCTGGAGTTAGGGTTGACGTGTCTTCTGGGAGAATAGCAAGTACTCTTAACTGCTAGGCCATCTTTCTAGACCTCTTTCACATCATTTAAAGAAATTCTGTCTGTCCTGGTGAGTCTCCAGTTTATGGTCCTCCCTTGCCCAGTTCCAGATTGCTACATACACCTGCCCTGCCTTCTTGTCCACTCTGCTTTGGAGTCTCAGAGAAGGTTGAAATATCCAAACATCCAAACAGAAATGGTTTCTCCTCCTACCGCGGGTGCCCCTGTCCCAGGGTTCCTCTCCCTATACCACAACAGTGTCCACCTAGACCAGACCAGAAACATGGAGAACATTCTTGGTTCTATCTCTTAGCTCCTCACCCACTCCCAACACAAAATTCACCACCAATACCTATCATTCTTAGTTCCTAAGTGCATCCTCTGTCCCTCTTGCTGGTCCTATTATGTTGGGCCATATGGTCAGAGTGATTTCCCTTCTGTGCCCTTGAAAGGAGCTGACAACTAATCTCACTGCTGCTGTTGTTGCTTCTTGGTTTTTATCAGCTCACACATTTATAGAAAGGCAGCTTAAAATAAGCCGACACAATGATGTTTCTGCTAAAATTCTTCCCAGCTTCTCACTGCACTGCTAATAAAACCACAGATCCTGATCCTGGTCAACAAGACCTACACGGTCTGGCTCCAGAGCTGTCTTCAGCTCATTCTCACTGACTTTTTGCTTCTTGAACCACAGTCCAGCCATGCTGGTACATACAGTCCTCAAAGAAGGCCACACAGATCCCTGTCTAGGAGGCTCTTTTCCCTTCCTATGACTGACCAACCACTCTTTCCTCAGGGTTCTTTCCATAATGATGGACTTTCCCAGCATGCCCAATCTACAAGCCAATCCCCATGTACTATTATTCAACAGCTTGTAAGTTGGCATAATATCTTCTCTTGTGTTGTGATTAGATTCAGCGTCTTCTTTGGGTAGTATCTTCTATTTCTACTCAATTATCATTCCACAAGGGCAGAGGGTATGTGTTGCCTCAACACAGGGTTTCACTTCTTATACAGACAAGGATAGCCTCAGTCTCATAGAGATCCATCTGTCTTTGCCTCCGAGGGCTGGACTTGAAGATGGGTTCCATCACACCTGGTGGTATATTATTTTTGTTTATGTTATTGTTGTCTTGACCCTGGAACTGAGAACAAGAGATGAACTGTTCAGTGACGATCATTGGCAGCAAGTTACTCAGAGTGGTGGGGAGGAGTCTCCTGCCAAAAAGAACGGAGTAAAGAAGAAGGGAAATCCTCACCAGGGGAGACACAGGCCAGAGACTAGAAAAACACATAGACACAGAGGCAGAGGCTAATACACCCCTGCCCACTAAGAGTCTTCATCTAATTCCCTTTTAGCTTGGGCTAAATCATTTCCATGATTTGAAACCACCATGGTCTGACTGGGGAAGGAGAGTGGAACCGGAAGCAAGCTCCCTCTGCAGTCTGAACAAAGGATGCGCCTCCTGCATAAGTGCTTGCTCTTGCCTGACACATCGTCAAACCTCAGGGGCCTCGCCGTGTGCTCTCTTCATGCCTGTTCAGTTCCTCGCTCTCTGTGAGAGTCTGTGGAAGGCGTTTCTCTCACCTCCCATCTCTTAGGCTGTTTTCGTGCTGAAATGTGGCCGTGAGTCAAAAGGAAGGTCCAGGTTCTGACCACCCAACATGCTAGTCATTTGCCTCAGAGCTCCACACCCATCCTGGAGGCCACCTTCTTTCCCTGCAGCTGCAGCTCTCTGGCAGAAGCTGCCCAGGACAATGATGGATCCCCTGGTGCTTCTTTTGAAGGACAGACCCCAACTAATGCAGCACATCAGTCCTGAAAATGATGCATTTCTAGGCTCCAGGGTAGGCAATTTCCGAAGGGTAAACACAGCCTTAAAGAGGAGAAAAATTGTTCTGTTAACTATGCAGAGAATTCCCAGCAGTTCCTTTAATTTGGTTTTTCTGAATAGGACACATTTGCATTCACTGACTTGTGGCTTTTAGAATAGCAAATGCACCTCTCTCTTCTCCATGTTTCATTAAATGACTAGATAGTCTCCAAGCTATGCTAGCATTAGCCAGTACCCCTGAGATTCTGAGGCCCATCGATCCAGCTATCTTGCTTCCTTTTCTCTGCTCTCCCTCCACCGTTGTTTTTCACTGTAAATTCCTTTTGCAGTGTGAGAACAGGGTCTCAGAAATTGCATATCTGTGCACGTGTGTGCACGGGCATGTGTGTGCAACATGCACACAGTGGGATAGAGAAGGAAGAAGGAGAAAGCCTCTTAAGTCTTGAGATAAAAGCATCATTGCCTTGGTCTGAATCCGAAGTTAAAAAAGGGAAAAACATGTATATTTTTGTTATTTTCTAAAATAGCAAAATAACCTCAATATGGTTTACTATAAAATGGCAGATAATGTTAAAAATATAGTAACTAGACAGGCATGTTAATGAATGTCTTTAATTCCAGCACTTAGGAGGCAGAGGCAGGCAGCTCTCTGAGTTTAAGGCCAGCCTGGTCTACAGAGTGAGTTCCAGGAGAGCCTGAGCTACACAGAGAAACCCTGTCTTGAAAAACAAACCAAAACAAAAACCCCAAACAAACAAACAAATAAAATTTCAAAACATAATTTTTAGTAATACAAACAAATACAATTTTAAGTATCGACACACTGCCATGTTTTGCTTATTGATAGTGGCACCTGTTTTTTCATCAGTCAACAGATAAAAGCAGTTCTAAAGCAGAGGCTTTGCTATTGCATGGCCGTGTGTCCTGTGGATCTTCCAGTCGGCATGACAGGGGCTAGAGGTTGAGATCAACTGCATAACTCAGTCCCCAGAGAACTCTTGAGAGTGAACAGAGAGGAGAAAGATCTCCAGACCCTAGTAGACAGGCCAAGATCTCTACGTGGATTCAGCATCTACTGTGATTGGATGTTTTATTTGTTAAAACATCTTCCAGATATAAGTAAAACAATCTAGGCATTATTGATTGGGAACAAATTAATATAAAGATTAAATGAATTGAAGCACTTTCCAAGAACCCTGAAGTTGAAAGAATTCTCTAAAAATGCAATAATGTTAAAATTAGTAACATGAAAGATTTTCATTTCAAATTGAATTTTCACTTACATTGTTTTTTTCCCCCTTAAATCTTGTAATTGAGTGTGTTTAGGTAGATAATCTATAGTTGGGGTTGAGTTGGGAAAAATTACTCTGGAAGTTAGTAATTCTGATTTTAAGTCACAATTTTCCTCCCTTCTTGGTCAAGTTTCAACATCTCCAAGCCTGCTTTTTCTGGAAGTATCAACTTCACCTGGTTGTTCTAAGGATTTTATGATACGATGTGTGAGGAAATGTTTTATGAACTATGAGCCATGAAAACCCCACATCTCCTTGAGGCTGTTAGCAATAGCATTTGGGAATGGATGATCGAAGTCGTGACAAGTCAGAAATGCTCTGAATGCCAGCAATAAAGCTGGTTAGGAAATTAGGCTTCATCCATAGGACAGAAGTATCTGCAAATACGAAAAAAAGATGACAGCATCTGCCTATTGACATGGACAGTTGGCCTAGATGCATTTGTGCACAAATGTGTATTTTTCTACAATAAGATGGGGTTAGTATATACATGAAAAGATGTCTAGAAGCTTTAGAAGAAAATGTGCCTTTTTCTAGAATAATATGTATTACTAATGAAATATATACAGCACGGAAAGTGTGGCTTGGAATTTAAATGCACATAGTTTTCAAAAGTTAATGGTAATTCCTTCTGCCTTGTATAGGGACAGAAAAGGGTAATCCTTTTCCTGTCCATCACAAGCTCTCAGACACCCCATAACAAAAGACAGGCCACTAAGCACAAAGCGTCACATATTTATTTGATCACAGCTTTATATGACACAGAAGCCCTCAGACTGAAGACCCGAGGACCCAGGATGAACCATCTATTCCATGTTTAGGGTCAACAAACCATGAACGACTGTGCAAAAAATATGATTGTACAAAATGTCAGTGATCTGTAGACCTGGAATGGGAGTGGAAACCAGTGCTGTGTGTCTGAGGTTCTGTTGGCACCTCTGTTACTGCATTCCTTCCTTCTGGGTCTAGGTAGGTCTCCTGCAGAACTGGGTAGTGTATATGTGGGCTTCATGGCTAACTTTGGAAAGACAGAATTTTCCGTGACCTGTCTCAGGGAAGGGAAAAATTAGTTTCCATGGCTTACAAGGCAGGATAAGGACAGAGAGACAAGGAGAAAGGAGGTCAGCAAGAAACTCTGTGTGGTGAGGCCTTCACTTGGGATGTATATCCCAAGTCCTCACACCTAGAAAACTTGGTGGCCACAGAGGAACAGGGGCATACTGGAAGCTAAGAGTGATGAGTCAAGATGCTTCATGGGAGAATCGCAGTTGAAGGCCTCCTCATCTTGGATTATCTGCAAACCTTGCATTTCTCCTGGATCAGAACTTAGAATTGGCAGAATAGGCACATTTGACTGTAACATGCCCTCTGCCTCCAGCTTGTCTTCCACCAGAACCACAGAGGGTCCTGGTGCCGCAGAACCCATTTCAATCACATAAGCTAGGGAGACAAGCTTTGTATAGGTTTCACACGGACTTACAGCAGGGCCATCTCCAGACCCATGGAAACATCTCAACCCTCTGCTCACTAACATTGACATTTAAAGAACTGGTCAAACTAGAAAGATAGCTATCCTTTGGTATAACTTCATGTCACCTGTTCCGTGGGTTGGCATATACACATCTGTAATGTGTTTTCCTGTAACTCGGTTTCCTATTACTTTCCACTTTCCTTGCTGTTTATCACCTTTTCCTTTAATCATGCATGATATCTTAGTTAGGGTTTCTACTGCTGTGCTAAAACAGCATGATCTAAAGCAACTTGGGGAGGTAAGGGTTTATTTCGTTTTACAACTTGTAGTCTATCATCCAGGGATGTCTGGGCAGGAATCTGGAGCCAGGCACTGATGCAGAGGCCATGGTGAAGTGTTGCTTACTGGCTTGCACAGTCTGCTTCCTTGTAGTATTTAGGACCACCAGCCAAGGACTGGCACCACACACAATGGGCTGGGCCCTCCCACATCAGCACTAATCAAGAAAATGAACCACAGACTTGCCTTCAGGCCGATCTTATGGATACATATTCTCAGTTGAGAGTCCCTCTTCCCAGTGACTCTAGTTTGTGTCAAGTTGACACAAATCTAACCAGGACACAAGGCTAATGGGTGACAGTAATAAACATAGTGTCAGGTCTTAAGGAAGAGGATATAAAAATAAGCCAAGACATGCCTACCCTCCAGGGCTCATGGGGAAGACACACGTATGAACAAGTCATTGTGAAGCAAAGTAGAAGTGAAACAAATGCTAAAATCAATGCTGTGAGCTCCAGAAACGATACAAAATAAGATCTTTGATCTCAGATGATATCCAGGTCTAAAGGACAGTTTGGTTCCTGCACAATAACTGAGTTCTCATGTCAGTAGGGAGAGAAAGCCAAAACATCAAATGAAAAAGAAATGTCCATTTTAGTGCATGCACCCACAATTTGTTCCTTTATAAATCTTTTTATTTTACTTTATTTATTTTTGGTATTTTGAGACAGGGTTTCTCTGTTGCTTTGGTGCCTGTTCTGGAACTAGCTCTTGTAGGCCAGGCTGGCCTCGAACTCACAGAGATCCTCCTGCCTCTGCCTCCCAAGTGCTGGGATTAAAGGCGTGTGCCACCACTGCCCAGCTCTCCTTTATAAAACTTAAATTTGTATATGCATTTATAAATCTGAAATGCTGTGGCCCCTTTCAAGCATATGCCATCAGTACTCTTTGTAAATAGCTTGTGTAAAATTTGCTAGAATGTTCACCTGCTTAGGGTGTCACTAGGTCCTACCTATCAGATCACATATCTCTTACTCATTACAAAGAGAGCTTTGGAGAGGACCTTAAGTCGGACTCCTTCAAACTGCTCATTTTGATGGAGAGTCTTTTCCTATCTAAGATGCAGCACCTCTCAATGATGAAGTATAACTATAAAAATTCTCATCTATCAGTTCTTTTCTGTTTTTGTTGTTTCTTTGTTTGTTTTTAGAGAAGGACTCACTGTGTAGCCCAGGTTGGCCTGAAAATGATATTGTCTTGCCCTTTCAAGATGACTATAGGCGTATGCTACCTAGCACCATACACTGTCTATATCAGGGTCCTTCCACAGGACACAGTGTAAACAGAGACTGCACTTATATTTCCTGGCTGCTCAGACCCGAATAATCACACAGAAACTATATTAATTATAACACTATTTGTCCGATGGCTCAGGTATTTTTTTCTAGCTAGCTCTTACATCTTAAATTAACCCATTTATATTAGTTTATGTATTGCTAGGTGGCGGTGGCATTACCTTATTTTCTAAATGTCTTGTTTCCTTGGCGGCTTGCTGGCATCTGTCTGCCTTCCCTTTTCCCAGAATTCTCCTAGTCTGGTTACCCCACCTATACTTCCTGCCTAGCTATTGGCCAATCAGTGTTTTATTAAACTAATAAGAGTGACAAATCTTCACAGTGTTGTACAAGAGTATGATCCACAGCAACATAGAAACTGTTGTAATAGGATTGTCCCTCTATGAGGATTCCAATAATGCAAATCAAAACCATCTTCTCTCCTGTCTCAGCAGTGGAAATCTCACTCCACCTCCAAATGATAACTGGAGGTGAAATTTCAGGAGTTCTCTGAGTGGCTACCGGGAATATGGCCAATCCCGGCTGTTCTCTCTGGAAGCAGATGCTGAGGTAAAGTCTGGGCTTCAAATGGTTATTAGATCTCCATACCTCTAAAGATGAGAGAACCTGACAGAGAACGGTTCTGTCTTCACACCGTCCACTCTACTCAAGTGAGCTGTGGAGCGAGTACTCCTCTCCTCTGCCTGGCTCAGTCAGCAGATGTGGGCTGCTCAGGATGCCCGCATCTCTCTCCAGCCAGGTTGACTCTGAAGTCACCAACAGTGGGCCCAGTCAGTTGACCACCTCCCACAGCTAGGCTGTCTGAGCAGCAAATCTTTGTGTGGACTACAGGAACTAGCACGAGAAGCCTTGGAGACCTGTTGCTCAAACCCATGGGGCTTTCATGGCCTTTCTTACACAGTCTGTATCTGCAGTATTGGCTTCTCCAGGTTCACCCTAAAGCCAGAACCTGTTCACTTGTTCCAGAGGGTTACAACCAGAACCTCCCAGGGCTACCTATGTCAATGCCCATAAGAATGTATTTCTAAGATATGGGACAATGGCTCAGTGGTTAAGAGCACTGGCTGTGTTCCAGAGGACCCAAGTTCTATTTTCAGTACCCACACAGTGCTAACAACCATCTGTAACTTCCATTTCAGGAATCTGATGCCCTCTGCTGGCGTCTGTGGGCACTACATGAATGTGGTTCATGAACACATATCTAGACAAGATACCCCAAGCACACAAAGTATCTTTAAAGCAATGTATTTCTAGAACTGTTAAGGAGAATGCCAATGATTTCATTTCTTTCACAACTGTGAATCTCCTCTTATCGCATCGAAAATCCCCTTGCACACACAAATGGAGGGACTCAAGAACACACACTCCACCTTTCACACCCCATGGGCTTTTCTCAAGGAATCTGCCCGATAGAAGGTACTATAATTATTGCAAACTCAGCCAAGTAATATATGCAGACTTAACATTCAGCAACATCACGAAACTTGCACTACGTCCTTGTTTGCATATAAGGGATGAGGTTGGGTCCTATGGTATGAAAATCATATGGAATTATTCTCTTTCAACTACCCAGATACATATACCTATTCATGAGAAAATGTGTGGATAATGATTTATTATTAAAAGAATCTTGCAATGGTGGCACAATCTAGAAGGTGACATGCGATGTTGGTAAATATCCTAATGCCACATTATCTCCCAACTTCATAATCTGAGCTGATCCTCAGGTGGATGGTCCTTTCATTCTCTGAGAATCTCCATTAGATAGTGGGACGTTCAAGGCAAACTAATTCTGTCAGATGACGGCCCCTGGATTCAAGTCCACAGGCAGGCTGTTAAGAGAGCAATGTGGCTGACTTCCTACTGGTGCTGTCAGCAATGAAGAGAGTCAAGACCCCAACTTTATAGGACCTGCCTGAGCAGTAGTTATCTTGATATGATCTGCTTCATAAAAGGATTATTGATTTTTCCAGTTTCATTGTCACCAACTGTATAATATTTAGACTGGGAAGTGACATTTCTATATGGATCTGCTCTTTTCCCATCTTAAAACAGCAAGTTGGCAGAGTCACTGAAGTTGATAGAGGTGTCTCCCGATAGCGGGTGTGCAAACTCAGTGTGACAGACCAAGGCTTTCAGATTTATGTTGGACACCTAACCATCGGGGGCCTGCTGGTGGTCATGTACACACTGCTTCTGGTGGCCTACTTAGACTGTACAGCCAATAAGTGGCAGACGGTTTTCACACACCACCAGGAATAGTTCCGGGATGCTCTGTGCTCCGTTATCACCTTCACAGTGACATGTCCAGGGATTCATTAGAGCTTATTAGCATCGATTGTGGGAACTTAAATAACAGCAACACCTCATTAAGCGTCCCTGTTTCCCAAGAGTTCAAAGAGTTTTAAATAACTTCAGTTGCCCTGTTGAGCTGAGGTGTTCGTGTGGCAAGGATGCTGCCTTTTCAATGCATATCCTTACATCTTGGAGAAAGGAGCATATTTTTAATCCATGAAGGTGCCAGTGTTACCCCAAAGCCTGTTTACCTTAAGCACAGGGAGAGTCCTTGTGTCCTCATTCGGTGACATTTCTACCTGGGCTGTTGTGACTTTTAAGACACATGATCTGACATTATTACCAGTAGTAATCAGGGGCTGTGTGTGGTGGTTTGAATATAAATGGTCCCCATGGGCTCACAGGGAGTGGCACTATTAGGAGGTGTGGCCTTGTTGGAGTAGGTGTGGCTTTGTTGGAGGAAGTGGTCACTGAGGATGGACTTTGAAGGCTCAGATGCTCAAGTCAGGCCCAGTGTGGCATTTGCTTCTTGCTGCCTGCTGATCTGGATGTAGAACTCTCAGCTCCTTCTCCAGCATGTCTGCCTGCTGATAATGGACTAAACCTCTGAAACGGTAAGCCAGCCCCAATTAAATGTTTTCCTTTATAAGAGTTTCTATGGTCATGAGGTCTCTTCACAGCAATAGAAACTCTAACTCTGCCAGGCTGTGATCTGACTAAATAAATCCCTAAAAATTTAGCTTAGAAAAAATACTAATTACGTTCGGTCTTACTTCATTCTACAGTGTTCCCTGAAGATATCTCAGTAGACACTCTAAATGTGTCCCTGAATAGAAGCTCACCATAAGCGCTTCATGCTTCAGCCACATATGTTGGTGTAGGCTTAGTATAACAACTCTTCTGAACTAGGCTCAGGGCCAGGCCTTTGGCATGCGAGACATCTTGGAGTATCAGGGCAAAAGGTCCCAGAAGACTGTCTTAAGCTTCACAGATGTGCACAGTGAAGAATTTCTTTTATCAGAACAGAGGTCTGGCCTTTGTTCCAGCTCCTGGGAAGGAGCCTCTGAACTCTTGGGATTTCTCCCGTGATCACAATGTCATTGTTATTTACAGGGGGTCCCCTGGATCACACTGAATAATGTATACTAACCACCAGGCTCCAGACAGAGCCAACCATGCAATGAGAAGACAGGGCCGTGAACACATGTGGGCAATGATTCAATCAAGCATGCTATACAATGAGGCCTCCCAAACTACAGACTTTGAAGCTTGTCCAGGTGTCCTGGGATGGCAGTACTCTGCTCATGACATACCACTTCGATGACAATAGGGCAATGTGTCCTTGGAGACAGAGAGGTTTCACATCAGAAACCCTCAGATTTTTCTCATCTCTTCCTCTGGTTGGTTCCGATCAATATCTTGCTGTAATAAAAATAACAATGGTGAGCCGGTGGCGCACGCCTTTAATCCCAGCACTCGGGAGGCAGAGGCAGGCGGATACTTGTGAGTTCGAGACCAGCCTGTTCCAGCTAGTTCCAGCGCAGGTTCCAAAGCCACAGAGAAACCCTGTCTCGAAAAACCAAAACAAACAAACAAACAAAAAAACCAATGGTGAATACATTGCTTTTCTGAGTTTTTAAAGTTAGCCTAGGGAACTGTCAAAAGCTGAGGGTGTGTTTAGAGAAAATCTCAAACTTGGAGTTGATGTTAGAAGTTTGGGGCAGACTTGGCAGGCTTGAAATACTCTGCCCTTAACCTTGTGTTGGCCTGTCTCCCAGTGGGGTGTTTGTAGTCCTCCAGCAGGGCTGCCATAACAATGCACCACAGACGGGGAGGCTTTCTATACACACATTCATTCCCTCATTGTTCTGGCGGCTGAAGTCTGAGGTCAGCGAGCCAGCGTGGCCCAATTCTGGCTCCCTTCCTAGTTGGCAGATGGCCACCTTCTCATTGTCTCCTCGTTCTGCTGTGCACACTGTGTGATGGGGGCCACTGGCTCTGAGGTTTAGAGAAGTCAAACACCAGGGAAGTGTTAATTTTATCTCTCACAACCATCATCTCTCTATAAGGGACATCTTAATACCCCGAACAGCAAGAAGTGAGTCGACCAGGCATAAACAAAGAACCACCTGTGTTGACCTTACCTTTCATGATTTGGATAGATCTGCAAACACTTCCTCATGGGAAAAGAAAGGTGAAATATTCATGTCGAACTTGAGTTCAAAACTCAAGTTCAAAAGCTGGTTCTGCAGCCTGGGGTGAGCGACTTGTGATGGCTCAGCTCCCATCTCCCTAGTCATATGGCGAGGACTGGAAAGCTTGCCTTTAGGACTGCGATGGGGAACGGCCCGAGAACTGTCAGGGGACAAGCAGAGGTCACATCAGACTCCAACTCTAAAGTTCCAAGCCAAACACAGTCCCTCTGTCTCACTGTGCCCACCTTCCCCCTTCACAGTGATTCTAACCTAAGATAGTTTAAGTCCAGGTTCCCAGGAATCTTTCTGAGAGGGCGAAGGGATTTTTTTTTTCTCTTACAAAGGTGCCATTTTACTGTTAGGAGAAGTGAGGACCCGCCAGGACAAGACACCCAGTTCTGTGGTTGCCGAGGGAAGTCTCTCTCTCTTTTTTTTTGGTTTTTTTTTTTTTTTTTTTTTTGAGACAGGGTTTCTCTGTGGCTTTTGGAGCCTGCGCTGGAACTAGCTCTTGTAGACCAGGCTGGTCTGGGAAGTCTCTTCTTGTGAGGGCATGGATGGAACCAGGCAGAAGTGAACAGGGGTTTATTGCCATCGTGGGTTTGCTTTCTCCCATCCAGTGCCTGCCTGCTCTTGGCTTCCTGACCCAAGAGGCTGCCATGTCACCTTCCTGCGACACTGTCACCCTTCCGAGATACTTCTCCAGGGCATTCCTGCAGCGGTGTCCTGAAGAGGCTGCCCAGGGCTGCCGAACACCACCATATCCTCTTCCTCCTGTCTCCAGGACTCAGATACTCCACAAGGGGGTAAGAAATTACTCTGGCGGATTCTGTGGAGCTGGTCTCTCTGAAGAAATCTTATCTGTATTAAAGACTGAAGACGCAGAGGGGAGTGGAGAAAAATGTATAGCGCAATAAAAACCATTAAAAGAAAAAAAGGACTGAAGACTCAGCAGGCTGTTCAACCTTGGCTGAGGTGAACCCAGAGATTGTAGAGAGATGGACGCACATCAACTACCAAATTTAGTCCTTTAGCAGCCGTTTACTTCCCACCCTGACCAGACCTAACCCCTCGGAGACTGCTGGGAAGACCTTGCAGAATGGATTCCAGCCTCCATCATCCCCCAAACCTAATGCTCGTAAGACAGCATTTGAGTCAGAACCAAGCATACTAGCCACACTTGTAATCTCGACACTCCGGAGGCTGAGGCAGGAGGATCACAAGTTCAAGCCAGCCTTGGCTATCTAGGTAGACTCTATCTCAAAAATATCCAAAAGAGAGAAAAACGAGGCCGTCCAAAACACACAGCGAAGGCTTCTGTCTGCTGCAGCCTGCCCATCATATTTACTGAACGTGTCGATTCCTGGCTACAGAAGTTCGCATAACCCTTTACAGCAGAACACTTCACTCAGAGTAACTCTGTGTTCCCAGGCTTAGAATATGCTATTTTCTTATTTCTTTTTTTTCAAGTCAGGGCTACTTTGCATGACTATATCTAGTTCACCTAAAGCCAACCAGTACCTTCAGAACAATCAAGAACTCTTACGCATGGCAATAGATATGGATCTATTCTCATTCCTCTACATGTTGATAATCAGTTATGCCAGCACCATTCATTGAATATGTTATATTTTTTCTATTTTGTATCTTTTGCTTCTTTGTCAAAAATCAGGTGTTCATAGGTGTGTGGATTGATATCTGGGTCTTCGACTCGGTTCCATTGGTCCTCCTGTCTGTTTTTATGCCAATACCAGCCTGTTTTCAGTACTGTAGCTCTGTATCTATATCTGTATGAAGTCAGGGATTGTGATGGCTCCACAAGTTCCTCTATTGAACAGGATTGTTTTGGCCATCCTGGGTTTTTTGCTTTTCCATATGAAGTTGAATATTGCTCTTTCGAGGTCTGTGAAGAATTTTGCTGGGATTTTCACAAGCATTGCACTGTAGATTGCTTTTGGTAAGATTGCCATTTTTACTATGTTAATTCTACCTACCCAAGAGCATGAGAGATCTTTCCATTTTCTGGTGTCTTCTAAGTCCAAATGGATCAAAGACCTCAACATAAAACCAGCCACACTGAACCTCATAGAAGAGAAAGTGTGAAGTACATGTGAACACATTGGCACAGGAGACTACTTCCTAAATATAACCCCAGCAGCACAGGCACTGAGAGAAATAATTAATAAATGGAACCTCCTGAAACTGAAAAGCTTCTGTAAAGCAAAGGGCACAGTCAACAAGACAAAACGACAGCCTACAGAATGAGAAAAGATCTTCACTAATCCCACATCAGACAGAGGTCTGATCTCCAAAATATACAAAGAACTCAAGAAATTGGCCATCAAAAGAACAAATAAACCAATTAAAAAAATGAAGTACAGACCTAAACAGAGAACTCTCAACAGAGGAATCTAAAATGGCTTGAAGACACTTAAGGAAATACTCAACATCCTTAGCCATCAGGAAAATGCAAATCAAAACAACTCTGAGATTCCATCTTACACCTGTAAGAATGGCCAAGATCAAAAACACTGATGACAACTTATGCTGGAGAGGATGTGGGATAAAGGGAACATTCCTCCATTTCTGGTGGGGGTGCAAACTGGTACAGCCACTTTGGAAATCAGTATTGAAATTTCTCAGAAAATTAAGAAACAACCTACAACAAGATTCAGCAATACCACTTTTGGGTATATGCCCAAAGGATGCACAAGGACATGTGCTTAAGTACATTTATAGCAGCATTATTTGACATAACCAGAACAACCTAAGTGCCCCTTGACCAAAGAATGGATAAAGAAAATGTGGTACATTTGCAATACGGAGTACTACACAGAAAAAAAAAATCTTGAAATTTGCAGGCAAATGGATGGACCTAGAAAACATGATATTGAGTGAGGTAATCAAGACCCAGAAAGACAAATATAATATTTACTTACTTATAAGTGGCTTTTAGACATAACACAAAGAAAAACCAGCCTACAATTCACAATCCTAGAGAACCTAGAAAAGAAAGAGGACCCTAAGAGATACATACATGGATCTAATCTACATTGGAAGTAGAGAAAAACAAGATCTCCTGAGTAAATTGGGAGTGTGGAGATCACGGGAAAGGGCAAAAGGGGAGGGGGAAGGAAGGGAAGGTAATGGATACAAATATATAGCTCAATAAAAATAAGCTCATTAAAAAAAGAACTCTTTTATGGCATTTCCCAAGATCACTAGTGCAGATTAGGGCCTACAGCCTGGGCTACTGTTAAGGAAGTCACACGGTGACAGTTAATATTGCCTGCTAACTTGATAGGATCTAGGATCACCTAGGAGACAAGCTTCGGTGCATGTCTGTGTGGGATTATCTAGATTAGGTTAACTGGGATGGGAAAATTCAACCTGAATATGGGCAGCACCATTGCCTGGGTGGGGATACAGGAACATAATACAAAGAAGAGGCAAGCATCTCTTCCTGCTTCCTGACTGTGGATGCAATGTGACTGGCTGTGTCCTGCTCCTGTCCACCAGGACTCTCCCACCAGGATGGACACAACTCTCAAACGGTGTGCCTGAATAAACCAGTAAACCCTTCCTTCTGCTTTTATCTGATGTTGTATCACCGGAATGAGACAAGTGACTAATACATACACCACGAGCCGTGAGCTGTGGATGTTTGAATGGAAATGGGCCTTGTAGGCCCATGGGAGTGGCACTCCTAGGAGGTGTGGTGTTGTTGGAGGAAGTGCGTCACTGGGGGTAGGTTTTGAAGTCTCAGATGCTCAAATCAGACCCTATGTGTACCAGGCTTTCTTTTTTTCTTGTGTGTGGGGGTCACCATTCAGCTCCCAAATCATGATGGAGATTTCTTATTAGTTATGAGTTTTTTGGCCTTATCTTAGCTCTTATTTTAATCTGTTTTTCTTTGTCTACATTTTGCTTTGGGGCTTTTTTACCCTTCTTTCTTTCTTTCTTTCTTTCCTTCCTTCCTTCCTTCCTTCCTTCTCTCTCTCTTCCTTTCTTTCTGTCTTTTTTACTTTCCCGCTGTCCCATGGCTGGCTGATGACTGCCTGGCTTCTAATTCCCAGCATGTCCCTCTCTTTCTCCCTCTTTCTCTTCTTCTCTCTTGAACCTAGATTTCTCCTTCTACTTATTCTTTCTGCCAGCCAGCCCCGCCTATCCCTTTCCTGCCTAGTTATTGGCCATTCAGTTTTTTATTAGATCAAGTGCCATAGGCAGGCAAGGTAAAACAGCAACACATCTTTACATAATTAAACAAATGCAGCATAAACAAACACCAATAAAAGTAATAACCCACAACACTTGTGCCTCACTGTCTCTTCCTGCTACTTGCTAATCTGGGTGTAGAGCTCTCAGCTACCATGTCTGCCTGCATGCCGCCATGCTTCCTGCCATGATGATAATGGACTAAACCTCTGAACTGCAAGCCAGGCCCAGTCGAATGTTTCTTTTTATAACAGTTACCATGGTTTCTCTTCACAGCAATAGGAACCCTAAGATAGTTGTCTTATCTGGAATCAACGGCCTGCCTGCGTTTTGGAGACTCCTTTCTGAACTAGGGGTTACTGTCAAAGCTGGTCTTCTGAGACTTGCTTTTCACCATGGACCACAGCCTCCCTTTTGCACTTAGCCGGACCCCTGGAACAGGCCACAAGTCACACTGGAAAGGAGACTCCAACCCCTGGTGAGCTGGACCTGCCTTGCTTGGTGTCACTGCCCTGATCCTGGATCTCTTAGCTAGGATTCCTGCTCCCTTATTGGGTGTTCATCTTCTGTTCCCCTTCCTTTCATTTTAGGGGCCTAAAAGTCCTCCTCTTCACTTCCTGGATTTTTGTGATCTCCTCAGTCCTTGGCTTTTGGTCCCATCCCAATAACCAGAAACATCCAATGAAAGCCATCTTGACAGCCCTCACCAGCCTACAGACTCTGCTCCTCCTCTGAGGATGGGGACCAGAGCAAGAAGAGCTGCTCATTCAGGACCATCTCCGGCAGGGATGTGATGGCTAGAGCAAGGCTCAGATTCCAGAAGAAGGTCTCAGAGTCCAGAGGCTCTGGCCTAGGAGCAGGAAGTAGGCTAAGTTCCTCCTGCCCTGGGCCCAGTTGGCACCTGACACTTTCCTACACCCGTGGCTCTTCCTGTCTCTCAGGCCTCTAGGATTCTCCATACTGTGCACCTTCTCAGCAGCTGATGCAAACCCCTCCTTTGTGCCGTCCTTTAGGGAGCACGAGAGTTTGCAGAGCACCACGCGCCATGACCCCCCCTCCTCTGCCCCCTCCTTATCTTCCTCTAACAACTCCTTGGCCCTAGACCTTCCCCCTCTCTCCCCTTTGACCTTTTACTTTCTCAAGTGAAAAGGCTATGGGTGTCCAAGGGAAGCTGGAGGCTGTATGGGCCTTCAGGTCTCCCCTGCAGTTTGGCTTCACAATATAGTCTCTCCTCACTGGACTGTTTGGCAGCGATTAACATTCTATGGACAGGTTTTACATGTACGGCAAGCAGTATGGTACAATTTACTAGAAGGAAAGGAGGGAATGGTAAGAGGCCTGTCTCTTTGGGCTGTCTCCGAACAGTCAAGCCCAGTGAACAATGTGGCTTCTAAACAGCCAAATTTAGGTTCAAAATTCTAGCTCTGCTTGTCATGAATGCTGGGGCCCGGGAAGTAGCGAAGGTTGGTAATTTAATCTTCTGGAGCCAGACCTCTCCTCTATAAAGGGTGATGGTAATATTAAAGGCACTGCAGGATAAAATGGTCCTGGTTAGCTCCAAGCACACCGCACTCAGTGCGCCACTGCCACCTGGTGGAACAGGAAAAGAAAAAAGGCTCCTAAACAAAGCAGGTTTTGAAGAAGGCTCGCCTTATAAATTCAACATGATCAACATATTAAGCAATAAGAATCATTAAGATGGGAAGAATAGGAACTTCAGTAGAGGTGGGGATGTGGAGACCTTCTGTTTAAGGTAAATACCATGGTGAACCACAGGCACGATGACTCAGTGGGTAAAAGAGCTGGTTACACAAGCTTGAGGACCTGAGTTGGGTCCCGGGAACCCATGTAACAAAGCCAGATGCAGGGGCAAATGTCTGTCATCCTGGCATTCCTGTGGTGAGCCAGGAAGTAGAGATGGGACAGCCACCGGCTAGCCTGGAGTGGGCCACACAGCAGAAATGAGAGCCTTGCTTCATCAAGGGGGAAGGAGAGAACCAACTCCTGAAAGCTATGTCCTGGCTGCCACACACATGCATAGTCCATGCCTACACTCTCTCACACACAAGCACATCATACACCTACATGCATGCACCATACACATCACACACACACACATCATGTGTACCTCGGGTTGATTCTGAGCTTGCAATACCCCTTCTACTCTGCCTTCCAAGTGCCGATATTTCAGGCATAAGGTATCCTACCAGGGTCATTATTTTAGCTACATCAAGTGTGTGATTTAATTGCATTGTACAATCAAGAGTGTTTTGCGGCTGTCACCATTGTCCATTTGCAGAGCCGTTTTGTCTTGCCAAACTGAAACTCTATGCCCATTGGACTCAAATTCTCCATCCTTCTCTGCCAGCTCCTGACTAACACCAACCTACTTCTGTGTCTACAAATTTGCCTCTTCTAGGATATACATATAACATGTATATTTTATAATTGTACGATATATTATATATAAATTATATGTCTTTATAAAATATAAAATATTTGTCTTTTGTGATTAATTTATTTCACACAGTCCTTTCAAGTTTCATCCATGTTGTGGCATGTGTTGTAATTTGTAACTAAAGTGTTGTGGTGATTTGAACAGGAATGGCCCCCACAGACTCATGTGTTTGAATGCTTGGCCCACAAGGAATAGCAATATCAGGAGGCGTGGCCTTGTTGGAGGAAGTGTGTCACTGTGGGAGTGGTCTCATATGCTCCAGCTATGCCCAATGTGGCGGACAGGCTGCTTCTGCTGCCTGCGGATCAAGATGTAGAACTCTCAGCTACCTCTCCAGCACCATGTCTGCGTGCACACTGCCATGTCGATTATAGACTTAAAACCTCTGAACCTGTAAGCAAGCCCCAAATAAATGTTTTCCTTGATAAGTGCTACCGTGGTCATAGTGTCTCTTCGCAACAATAGAAGCCCTGATTATGACAAGCATGTGTTTCTGTATGTGTATACATGTATCTTCTGGCTCAAGGTGAACAGTGCTGCTGGGAGCAGACTGATATCTTTTCGAGCCCTTGCATTATGTTCTTCTGGGTAGAAGCCAGATTTCTGGATCTCTTGGTCATTCTGTGTGACTGTGTAAGGGGCTTATTCATTCTTCTCCATAGAGGAGCTACTATGGACCATTTCCATCAGGTGTACACAGGAGGGGCTTCTCTGCATCCTCACCAACACTTACTTCATTGTGTTGTGTTTGGTTTGGTCACAGCCATCTCAATGAGTGTGAGGTTCGTGACATTTTGTCCTTTCTCTTCACTTCTCTCTGTGTCTCACGCTCAAGTAGAATTGTGAGTAATATAAGGAGTTTGAGTACTGACTCGTGATTGTTATCCTCTTAGGTGGAGCCCATCAGCTGTGGGTTAGGGGCACTACGGACTGGATATTTCTGCATGTCGCTAGATGTCAAGAGAAGTCTTTCCTATCAGAACAACCCAAAATGTCTCCAGACATTGCCAAACATGGCCATTAGCGGAAAACCCTCGTCCTAAGTCACCAGTAGCTAAAGTCAGCCTGGCACCTCACAGAAGGTAGGAGTTCCCCAAGTTACTGGGTGCAAGGTCACATGGTCTCCTGTTCCAACTTGGGTGTCAGTTTAGTTTTTGTGTTTGTCCTGTCATCTGAAAGCGGAGCTCCAGCAGCTATGGAAAACTGTAATTTTGGGCTGTACCACTAGAGGGCTCTGTCGTTAAAAGAAGGCTGAGGATGGCCGGGTGGTGGCCAGGTGGTGGCCGGGTGGTGGTGGTACTGGCCTTAATTACCAACACTCAGAAGGCAGTGGCAGATGGATCTCTGTGAGCTGGAGGCCAGAGAGGTCTATAGAACTAGTTCCAGGACACCATGTCTCAGAGAAAATGGAGTGGTGGTCGGGGAGAACGGAGCGATTTAAAGAAGTGATTTTAATGAGCCATTACTACTTAAAAGACTGAGGTTCACACACCTAAAAAGCATCTCAGTGCCATCTTACCCCACAGCCACATTGTCACCAAGGAAGACTACCTCCATACACTGTTTTCATAGCACAGATTGTCTTTATGGGACACCTGCTTCCCTTCAAGTGTGATTTCAAGATCCATTATTGACTTTAACCAACAGGGACACAAATGCTCCATCTGAAATCCCTTGGACTTCCCCTCCATCTTGCTGAGCTTCCCGATGTTCCAAATACACGGAGCCAGGACTGCACATCCGTGTGCACAACGATGGCGGCCCACTCTGGTTCTGCGCGTGCGCCAGCGGTGCCCTGCCGGGCTCTGCTGCCCTGGGAATTCACCTTCACTTCTTACCAGGCTTCTTTCAATGCTTCCAGGGCAGAGCGGCTCCCAGACCTTTCCACAGTTCGTCAGAGCTGTGATTCCAGACGCAGTGTAGATGTGCTGGTGAGCTAAACCTGCCGGTGAAGCGAAGAAGGAGGTGGAAGCCAGCGGCCTGCGGTCCAGTTCTCGGGGAATGCGTGTTGTGGTTTAATTCCATGTCTTGATGATGGGTAATCATGTCAGAGGTGAGACGTGATTATGCGATTTTGTAATCGTGTCTTTGCAACGTATCAATCATGACTCGGGTGATTTGATTTGAAATCAGTCTAAAGGTGGCCCCTTACTCCTGCCCACCCGATGATTTACAGCGGAGCTGATTCTCTCTCCAGTTTCATTTCTCAGCAAACGCGGTCCTGCTGCCTGGTTTGAGCCCTAGCTGACGCTATATGTGCGCTCCCGTACACACATATGCACATCCTACACAGCCTGACAAATGCCTCACTGTGCTACTTCTTTAAATTTAGAAAGTACATATTGATCGTCTGCCGAGTGGTAGAACGCGCTAAGCCCTGTCAGACATCAGCATAAAAAAAAAAAAGTTCCTCTATTGATCCTTAGGAAAATAGACTCTGAAGTTCAGGAAGCGCCACCCACTCATGGTACTGTACAAAACCAATATGTAAACGATTGCTGTGCTGTGTGGTACTGAATTCCATAGTGGGCTCAGGGCAGGCAGAGGGGCTACGTACAGTGGAGGCGCTTTCTTCATACAGGTTTGAACTAAGTCAGACCCAGGTTGGGGGAGGGGTGAGTAAGCAGGATGAACATCCGGCAGGGCCAAAATCCAGGGCGGGCACCTTCTTCCTGCCTCCTTTTGGAGTGAGGTCGGTGGCCTGACCTCTGCCAGCCCCAGGTGCCCTTTTAGAATAAGGTAAGAACTCTGCAGGGTTGTGGTGAAAGGCATACCTGTCTGCATCTGCCCGCCTCCGTCTCTATTGATGGGAGCATGTGCCCGTTCTCTAGGTCATCTCCGTGTCCCCCGATGCGGTGCCTCACTTTCCCCGTCCGGTTCTGACCCTGGAACCTGGTGCACATGGAGGGCACCTGTGGGTGCCTCTGCCCTTTAGCTTCTGGTTGGGCTCGGTTAGTGGGAGAACGCTGCAAGAGACACTGGAGAGTGTGAAGAGAGAGGGGGCAGGGCTGGTATTCAGGCTTTTTTTTGTTTCTACCGCAGTGCACAGTGCATCCCTCTGCTAAGGCCGCAGTTCTTGGCCAGCAGCCCATCTACCGACTCCAGCTAGGTCTCCATCTGTCACTGGAGCCGCCTCAGCTCGAGGTATTAAGGGCTCCACATCACTGAGGTCCTATGGCTTCCTTGCTGGTTTCCTGGTACTTTGGCCCCTCCCATCCCCAGAGGAGTTCTCTGTGGACACCACTTTAGAGTGTGCCCCGTGTGCCTTGCCGTGATTCTGATTGACAGCAACTGTAAGCTGCTATATTCAAATTTCCTCTGTGAAGAACCTGTAACGGCTCCCTGTTGTTTAATAAAGGCCAAGTTCAAATTCATTTCAATAACGTATAAAAAACCTCAATTGAGGAAATAAATCCACATGATGTGACTTATAGATTACCAAGCTGCTGCTCCCAGCAACCATACGTGCACTGGGAATGCGAAGCCTGAGGTTGGACATCGGGCTCCTTCAGAGCGCCACATGGATAGTCTTTCTTTAGTTTCATTTCAATCATCTGCTTCCAGCCAGCTAATTCCAGAGCATGCTTTCTGCTCGGCTCTTCCTTCTCCTTTCTGTCTCCCTCTTTCCCGTTTCTCTCTTGAAACCCTTAGGTAGACACAGAAGGGAGAAGCCCAGCCTCGCATGAAAAATGAGCTGGGAAAAGGACCGCAGTGTTTTTGAAGCATTGACTGGGCCATCACAGATGACTCACGTGGAGCTCAGGAAGGCAGAGTGGGAAGGAGGGTGGGAGAGTTGCACGGCCCAGAGTCCACTTCTCCAAGCTTGGAGTCTGCCTGACTTTCGTGCCTTCCCCTGTCACTTCCAAATGAACGCTCGGTAATTAAGTGTCCATTCTTTGTGAGCTAATGGCAAAGAGTAGATGTGCCACTCTGTGTTGGTAACTTTCTCATCACTGTGACAAAATGCCGGACAGAGGCAATCAAGAGAGAAAGGATTTATAGTTGAAGAGAATCCATCGCTATACACGCAAGGCATGATGGGATCCACTACAGCAGAGTGTGGAGCTGATACATTGTGTTTTCTGACCAGGAGGCTTCAGAAGTAGTGGGGGCTCTCACTCTCCAGGTTCGTTCCAAATAAACTGCAGTCGCCAGCCAGGCTTCCTGCCCCAGAGACTCCAGGCTTTCTCAAAACAACAGCAGCAACTGGGGACCAAGTGTCCAAACACATGAGCCTATGGGGGACATTTTACAGCTAACCCGTAATACATACCTGCGGGGACTTAGCGTGGGTTTTAGAAGATTGCTACTAGTGGCGTCACAGAAAACGGCACCAGTAGACTTAGTTTTCAAATGACAAACTGCAGCCAAGAATGGTATCAAAGGAAAGAACCGGCACAAATGCAATCCACCCTGCTCCTCCCCATCTCCCTCATGAGTGCCTGCTCATCTAGGGAATGGGCCAGAAGCAAATTTTATTACACAAAGATGCTTGGGCTGCAGCTCACAGCAGGAACTATTGTTTTCTTTTCCCCTTTAAAGGGCCAAAACTGTTGTTCAGTTTTCATTTAAAGGTTT
>JAQHUG010000069.1:259667-294095 GCA_028555095.1 Dicrostonyx torquatus | reverse complement strand
GATGCAGTCAGAAGCCAGGCCTGCATCACTGCAGATGCAGTCAGACCTGCATCACTGAAGATGCAATCAGAAGCCAGACTTGCATCACAGGGGATGCAATCAGAAGTCAGACCTGCAACACTGCAGATGCAGTCAGAAGCCAGACTCTCATTGCAGGGGATGCCATCAGAATAACACAGTTAAGCTGACAAGGAGCTCCATAGCTAGTGAGAAGAGAGCCTGAGACACCGAGCATCACAGTAGAAGGGCACGAGTCATAGAATACAGTGTGGGCATCTGGAGGACAAGTAGGTAAACAAAGAGCGTACAATGGTCAGACTCTGAAGACAATCCCTCAAAAAATACTATCAAAGCAAAAACTGTGGGTGCTAACAATTAGAGGTGGGATGTATGATAAAGGTAGTTCAAAGAGCCAAATACAAAGAAAGATGTTTTATGATATAAACATTTTGTTATTTTACATTTAATAGCTTGTAATTTTGTATGATGAATGTGTCTTTATGTTGTTATCAAAGATTTTATTTGAAATAAAAATGTTATGATAATGATGATTTATACCAGTAGGATTTGCATCATATTTTCTGCTGGGTCCCTTCTGATTGCCCACTTGTCCATCATATAATAGTTAAGTATTTTAACTGTCATTCCTGGTAAATAATTTGTATTACCAGAAGTTTCATTTCCAAATGGGCATCTTCCTATAGTTTCAGTGGAAAAGTCAATGATTCTAAATGCTGATTTTTACTTATTGGGTGACTTGATTTTCACCTTTTGAAGACTCATTTATGAAATTAGAGTTAAAAAGTACCTAGCCCAGAACCCATGCAGGGTGCTTGTGGGAACAAAGAAAGGCCAGTCCTGTGGCCCTAATGAGCATCGTGTTCTCACCTTTTTCTACAGTATCCCAGAGTTGTCACGCCCCTGGCTGGTGTCTAGTTGTCATCAGATCTCCAAGGAGATCCCAACTTAATGAATTTATAACATGTGTGTTAAGACTATGCATTTTAGGCTTCCAGTATTTCTGATGAATGTTTCTCTAAAAATGGCTGGATTCACCATTGTTTTCCATGGACTAAGACATCCTGATGTAGGGTTTTCTTCAGCTGATGTCAATTGGCTGCAGAAACTGCCCACTAACATCCTGACCACACCTATGGACAGGGCCATCTCCCATTGTTTCTAATGAGGCACATGTCACATCTGAAATTCATGAAAAGGGAGCTTCCCTGGGATTTTCCATGGAAGTATAACCAAAGCTGTTCTTGGTTCTTTCCTGACAAAGCAAACTTGCCTAGTAAGGGTTTTATACTGGAAAAGACGTGCACATGGAGTCTTGTGATGACCAAGTCCACCATCACTGAGAATCAGTAACCACTAATGTTCTAGTTCAAATCTCTAAGCGGCAGTCGTTCAAAACACAGAACACTTTTTGTGCACGGCAATTTGTACTCCCATATTTCTCCTGTAGAAAAGAAGGAGGTGGCGATCATTTTTCAAATGCATTTCTTGTTTATTTAGAGAAATGAGCGCGTGAACTTCGATGCTATTGAATCAAAGCTACAACACAGGCTTGCACACGGTTTCCACAGTGAACACAGGGTAGGAATTAGAAGATGCCTGAAAGAGAAGATGTTTTCTGGCCATGAGGAAGGATGCTCATGGATCTCTGGGTAGAGAAAGTGGGTGTTGTGTAATAGATATTTCTGGATTCTCAGGAACAGAGGGTTTTTTTTTCCTTCAGTTCCAGAAACATGGAAAACCAAGATGAGGAGTGGAGATGCATGCGTCACAGCCGTGTAACACAAAGTTCCGTGCTAACTCAGGGGCCCATAAATTCCATTCTTCACATTGCTAAACATTGACCAGATGTGACCTAGATATGCCCAACACCCTGCGTACACAGAGATGCTGGTCTGCACCTGACCGGCCTCAGTGATCTCTGAGTGCTGGTTATTTTTCCACCACTTGGTGCCTTCCACATTTCAAACCGAATCACTTCTGGAGTCTTAGGTTCCTAGCCTGCTCGGTTGTAACTTGGAAATTGGGAAAGGGTTTGTCATGTAAAAGGGGGAGGCATTTGAAATGTGTGCCTCGGGAGCAATCAGATCTAGCTACCATTCTCACAACAGAGGAAGAAGGCAGATAACCTAAGCTCGATTCAGGAATGAAACTGCACAGTGCAATCGTGGAAATCCTCCTGTTTCCCCAGTCCTGGAAGAGGGAATAGAATTCATTCCGTGTTTCAGAAAGATGCGGGCACTCTCATCAATAACAAGGAAAAAAGTCATTTTTCTATTTTTACACGGCTAGCAATTATCAGGACCAGGGAGAGGTATGAGGCAGGGTGTCTTCCTGGGGAAGCGGGGCTTTTGCAGGTAGAAAAAGGAATTTAAAATGCAAGATGAATTCTGCACAGTGCCAAATAAATGATTTAAGGGGTAATTGCCTTGGAATTGAAAGAAAGGGAAATAATCAAGGCTCCTCTAACCACCCACTCCCAACACCGTATGACCAACTTCCTGTGGAGGAGAAGATATTTATTACAAACATGATAGAGCTGTCAAAAATCTAAGAAATCAATTACAAAAATTGTGAAGTGTAAGGCACAATTGTATTTGTTCTGCAAGAGCATAAAACCTACCATTTTTCATTAAAATAGAAAATATGAACTCGTCGTGACTTTCTGCAGAGCCCCCCACCCTGCCCCCATCATTTGCTCATTTGAATTGTGCTGCCTCTGTGACACTGGCATTTGGGGCATCTGTGAAGTTCCTGGTCAGCTGGAGGTAGATTTCATGTCTGTGTCTTCTGATAAGATCATTGACCTGGTCTTTTATTTAGTGAGGCAGTTCAGCAGGAAGAATGGCCAGGAAAGGGGGAAAGCAGATGCCATGACACTGCCAGGTTTGCAAACACTTTGTCCTTGCATCCTGAAGACTTTAGGCAGGGAGCAAGGCTACACCATTCTTGCTGGACTGGGAAGCTGTTATAAAAGATAAGGAGGTAGGGCCAGGCAGAACATCTGGGGAAAACCAGGGGAGGAGTGTGGCTTAGGCAGAGATTTCTCCGTAAGGGCCATGGATAAATTGATTTAAGGTGCCGAAATACATTATTATTCCAAGCGTCATTACAATTTCAAAAGTCACACTGTCTTGGTCTGAATGTTCTCAGAAGCAAACCTCGAGGGTTAAATTGGGTACATGTGTTGATTACAGGAAGGATGCTTAGTAAAGGGGAGAATGAAATGGAAGCAAGAAGGCCAACAAAGATGGCAAATGTGAGGGTTGTTACTGGGCAATGAGGACTCAGTCCACTGGGGCTATTTGAGAGATAAGAGGGTTACTCTACAAGTAGAGGAAGTAAGACATTTGAACTCACCCAACTTGATCTCCTATGGACCTATAGGTTACTCATGAGGGTTTAACTCCCCAGCACTTGGTGTTTTGGTTTCCCCTAAGTATGAGTGGCTAGAGGCAGCTGCCATCACCCCTATGGAACTGCTCATTATGCCGTAGGGGTGTCAGATGGGTCAGAGGATAGATAGGTGGATTACATTATCTCTGCTCTACAACCTCTTGCTTTCAAAGAAGAGCCTAAGGTAGTTTTTCTATCCACAGCTGCCTCCCTCTCTATCTCTTTGAGCCTTCCTAGCCCACGCTAGTCATTGTAATAAGGAATTGGATGAAGGTAGGGCTCACGGGCAGCTTTTGTCTTTCAGCCGCTTACTAAGCAAGGATAACCAGTTATGGAATTTCTACTGATTGAGGAATATATTTTGGTAGTGATGGTCTTCAACCCAGTGCCCCAGATAACAAGTTTCTTCTAAAACTTGGCCAGCAGGTAGGTTACTCAGCATGGTGGAACTGGGATTTTTGTCTCTGAGCACACACGGCTGCTTTGTTTTCTACAAGACTGAAACAGAAGTTTTCCTTCTGTTGTCATTTGTAATTGTCATACATGTAACGTTACAACAACCTTGGTCATTGTGTTAGTGTTGCCACCACATGTGTTCCGACACAACTTACAGGACGAAATATATATTTTTGACTCTTAGCTTTAGCAATTCATACTAAAATCCTGGCTCTATTGATTGTGGGTAAAACATGGTGCAGCTTCTTCGTGTCATGGTGGACAGGAAGCAGAGAGAAAAGAAGGGGACTAGAATCCATATACAACCTTCAAGCCCTACCCCACTGACATACTTCCTCATCTCCTGAAGTTTCTAAAAACTTCTTAGAATAACTCTGGCAGCTGGAAAATCAAGCCCAGGACACATGAGTTTGTGGGGAAACCATAGCAAACACCACATTGACACATAGATGATAAGAAAAAGGTTTTAAAAATATGAATCTGAAGGATTCTTTTCAGTAAACCACACTTTCTCTGGCAAGTGCTGCAAAAGAGCGCAGATGAGCACAGAAACTACCAGGGTGGCACAGAGAAGTCATCTTACATCTCAAATTATGAGACTGTGTTCATCTCTACAGGCTGTCGCAGCACAGAGCAGATGAGAGGAAAAACCCAAGAGGAAATGGTCTGAGGTCATGGCCCGTGATTCTTGTCCTGCAAGTATTCAGATCTGAAGAACAGAATTAAGAGAATCTCTTGGGAAATAGGATTCTCCAGGAACTGATTTTTCTTTCCCCCAGACTGCATTTCTTTTCCCATAAATTATTTTTATGATGACTTTGGGGTCTCTTAGGGAATGACAAACCTGGTAGGGATCAGACTAGAATTAATCACAAACCTGGAAGAAGCCAAGGGGTCATCTTGCTCAGCCTCAGGTTGCTAGGCAGAGATGATTAGTAACCTGCTGAAAGAACCTGCAAAAGCAATGGTTCTAAGGAATTTTTTTGATATCTCAGCCCCCATATTTTAACCCCTCCAACATGGCAGCCCTTTCTATCAGTTGTGCATCTCCATGCTGGATTTTAAGTCCATGTTTTGTGTTCTGTGCTCAATGGCTCACTGAGAACAGCTGGGCACCATGAAGACTGCACTCTGTGGTCATGAATCATCTGTCTGCTCAACACCATGTGGTCCTAACCCTTCCTGAACCACAGCAGAGCCCAGCCATGAAGTAACCAAGATGGAAAGAGGGTATCTTTATGATGGAAAGGGCAGATGGCAAGTTGCCCCTCTGTATTTTTTTTTCTTACTCATGTTTATCATAGAGACGTGCTCCTGAATCTCTGACTGTGGATGTGGCAACACTATGGCTTGGATGTGGCCCAGCCCTTGGAAGTTCAAGTGCTTGTGGCTTTGTCCATAGTGTAGCAATGTGGAGATGGTGGAATCTTTAAAATAAGGTCTAAAGCTGAGTAGGGGTGGCACATGATCCTTGTAACTGTGGCAAGAGGGTTGCAAGTTTGAGGCTAACCTGGGCTACATAGTGAATTCAAGGCAAACAGGCTACATAGAAGACACTGTATCAGAAGGAAAGGAAGGAAGGCACACACACACACACACACACACACACACACACACACCCAGAGAGAGAGAGAGAGAGAGAGAGAGAGAGAGAGAGAGAGAGAGAGAGAGTCTGGGGGAGAGAATAACCAGGCCATGGGGTCTTCCCTTCTGAATGGGTTGATGTTGTTCCTCTGGGGTGACTCAGGAATGGAAGGAATAGATTAACCCATGCATTGGGTTGGTACAAAGCCAGGCCTCTCTTCCCTTCTGCACACAGTTGGTCCCTTTCTGCTTTTCTTCTATGTTATGACACGCTCAAGAATGCTGGTCCATGGATCTTCCAGTCATCAGATTTGTGAGCCAAATAAACCTCATGACTTTACCTGCCAAGTGTCAAGCGTTTTGTCATGTTACCTCAAAATAGATGAAGACAGTCAGTGAATCACCTTCAGCAACCTAAACCCAGCGAAAAGCAGAACCGTGAGACAGAAGTGCGTGAAACAGCTGTTCCTTCACAGTGGTCCTGAATTGGAGGGTGAGGCACACTTTCTCAGATTCATGTCTGCTTCACACAAGGCTTCCTGGGTCTTCACACAGCAGCATCACTGCTGGTACCCAACCTGGTTAGATGGGAAACTCCATGTTGAAGGGCTTTTCCAGTCCAGATGTCTTTCCTTTTCCTTCCCTCAGACTACGCATAATGAATGAGTACCATTCACACCTCTGCTACTCTCATGGCAGACTCAAATTTTTAAAGACACCTTCCCTCAGTTTGACAGTAGGATAAGGCCCAGTTTCCCTCAACTCTAGAGTCCATTCATTGGTGTCCTTGATTGGAAACCAGGGTAATCTGGGATGGGGATTGTCCACACTACTTAGCCACAAGGCCAAAGCACCAATGTTCTCTCCTACATTAGAAGTCAGTGATGGCAAGAGAGGGAGCTCTACAACTAGGCATTGAGAAGAGTGAATCAGGATGGAGAGGGAGCTTAGTCAAGAAATTGCTCACTATACAAACACAAGGACTTGCATCCAGTGCCTGCACCCACATGGGAGCTGAATGTCGCAGCATGCAGCTATAATCCCAGCACTGGAGAGGTGGAGATAGGAAGATCCCAGAGGCACACCAGCCTAACCAAAGTGGAGAGCTCCAGGTTCAGTGAGAGAGCCTGCCTCAAAAATTAAGATGAAGAGCCATTGAAGAAGGCATCTGACACGGGCACACACACACACACATACACGTGTACACACACACGAACATGGTAGGTTATTCACCACTGTGTGTCCATTGAGTCCATATTTCCCCCTGTGAGATTTGCCTCCTGAAGAGCCTTGAGTGGAACTCTTAAGAAAGAGTGAGAGGAAAGCACCAGGGAGTAAGACCTGATTGCCCTGCTCTCTACCAAATTCTCATTTGGGCTCTACAGTGTTTTTTTTACAACACGGCAGACCAATGTACATAGGATCTCACTTCATTATCACTGTTAGTTTCCTAGAGAAAGGCAAGGACATGCAGCTCCGGCTCCTAAGCTCCCAACTTCTCTTGTGCCCCTCCCTCTTAGGGAACACCTGCCTGTGACACACATTTGATGTAACTCACCTCTCCATGGAGTCTTCCTCCTTGGTGAGTTGACTAAAGATGCTCCCATTTATTCTCTGTGATTCAGGCCTAATGTGGAAGTAGGTGAAGGGTTTTTCCCTTCCTAAGGCACATAGCAAGGCGAATCTTATCTTGTAGCACCCAGAGCCCTTCCTGGGGACTGGAGTGTTTGTGGTTCCAGCTGTTCATTTGCTGCCTCTCTTCTGTGGGACATTGACTACCAAAAACAGGATCCTTCTAAGGGCCAGGAGCCCAAAATCTCACTGTATTTAAGCATATGAGAAAAGGAATAAAATGAAGACATTTCTTATAAAGAATAACAAACCCCAAGGTGAGCCAGGTGGTGGCACATGCCTTTAATCCCAGCACTTGGAAGGCAGAGGCAGGCAGATCTCTGTGAGTTCGAGACCAGCCTGGTCTAAAGAGTTCCAGGACAGTCTCCAAAGCTACACACAGAAACCCTGTTTTGAAAAACAAGCAAACAACAAAACAAAACCCAAGGTGAAACCAAATTAGCAAGATAATCCTAGGGAGTAGAAGCCCCTCCACTTAGAAAGTGGGGATTTAGCCTCTTACATTTCCTAAACTGAGGCTCAGGAGTGAGCCTTCAAACTAATCAGTTATTACCTTGATGGGTGGGTGGGGCACATTTTGGAAAAAGAAGATGTTGAGCCCCTGAGAGGGGATAAATAATGACTGGATGAGAATAGCAGCCCTGGTTCACAGCAGTGATGTTTATTTTCTTGTTTTATAGATGAGGAAACCAAGCAGAGATTTGCTGAAGATGGCGTGGATATGGGAAAATCCCATATCTCCACTGGAATGACTCCTGGCTATGCTTGTTACCACCCAAGGACAGCTTGCAGCATCTTCTTCTCCCTTCCCAAATGTTCTGATTCCAGAAAGTTCGATGCTCGTGTATGTAAATGTTTTGTCATTTACCAAAGCATAAAGACATTTATGCTTCCCCTGGAAGCAGAGCTGCATGAGACTTCAGTGCGAATTGTCTTTGGGGGCAATCTTGCCTTGGAGAAGATCTCTGGGAGAATGGGTGTGGAGGAAGGAAAGGAAATAAGGGTGTGTCATGGAGTTGGTTATGTCTATGGGAAGTTGGGACTCCATCTCTCTTGGCATCCTATGGAGTTGGTTATGTCTATGGGAAGCTGGGACTCCATACCTCTTAGCATCCTCTAGGGACCTTTGGAAAATATTACTGACACACACTAGAAATGACATCCGGAGAATGTATCCTCTAACTTCTGCCCATCTTTGGTTAAGGACCACCCACAAGTACGTTGAACCTCCCCATTGCTCTTTCAGGTTGGATAAGATTTTGTCCCAAGGAAGAAAACTGAAGTCAAGAGGCAGGTACCTGTGATGGGAACTACAGAGTCAACTTATGTCAGGACAGTTCAGTGTAGCTGTGGCTGAAAGCAGAAGCAGGCTGAGGGAGTGGCACCCCAGTACCAGAACTCAGGTCTCTATTAATTACTGCTCACTGCTGTGACCGAATGCCTAGTCCAATGAAATGGGGAAAGCAGGACAATGGGAGTGTAAGACAGCTGATCACATTGTGTTCACAATCAGGAAGCAGAGAGAGATGGAGGCTGGTGCTCAGCTCACTTTCTCCTTCTAACTCAGTCTCTGGACTCCAGCCCATGAGGTGGTGTGCTCACATCCAGGGTGGTCTTTCCTTCCTCAGCTTAACCTCTCTAGAAACATCTTAGACTTGCCCAGTGGTGCTCTCCGAGGAGACTAAATCCTGTCAGGTTGCCTGTCAAGATTAACCATCACGGGGTCTGTTTTACAATCCTTGGAAGAGTTGGAGTCATGAAAATAATGACTCAAGAGGCAGGAACGACAGCGGGCGAGTGAATGCCTGAGAGTTTAGGGGGTGAAACTTCAGTGGTGGGTGGTGGCGGGACTCTTTGGCTTTTGGCTGGGGTTCTCATCCAAGAAAGAGCCCCAGATTTGGAGTAGGGAGATTGCGTCATAAGTCGCAGCTCTGAAGGAGCTAGCTTCAGCACCTAGGACAGTTACTTGACCTTTCTATAAGCCAAACCAGTAATTCTATTTCCTCCGCGTGCATCATATGGTGTACTGGAGCTCACCTGAGTTCAGGTGTGCAAAGGGCTCTATAAACTATAATATGCTAAGCACAGATGAATGGCTGTTGTTATTGGAAATGGTGTTATAAGTCCTGCTTGAACTATAAATCTCATATCTCTCCCTTCAATAAAACCAACACAGAACCTCCACTTCTAATAAATAATCCAATTTTAACCTACACCATGACAGTGCCCTTTATGCATGGTTCAGCTTACTTCCATTATTTACTTTCACTTATCCTGTGTTAAACTGCTTTAAACAGGCCTGTTCCACCCTCTCAGACATTGCTACTGGGAGCACAGGATGGTAGAACTCATATGAAGACCAAGTTGGCAATAACTATCAGAATGATAAGCACATTTACCCTTTAGACCAGAAAAACCGCTTCTGAGAATTCATCCTTCTGATTGTCTGAACACGCAAAATACTTAGGTATGAAGTTATTTGTTGCAGCGTTGTTTGCAATGATGGAAGAGAAATCATAAATGTTTACAATAAAGCTTTGGCTAAATAGACCTTAGTACAATGTACATAGTGCAACCCCATACAGTTGTTATAACAATAAAAATCCAGCCAGACTATTCATGTTCTAATGTAGAAGGAGACCTAGATATATTATTAGATAATAAAAAGCATGATTTCTAACACCATATAGAATGTGTTATCTCTTGTATTTGGAAAAAGGCAATAAGAAAATGATAAGGATAATTATCAGTAAGAGCTGGTGCTGAGGAATGAGGGGAGAGGAGACAGGGCAAGATTGAGTCTGTTCAATCTATGATTTTTTTGTTCATTTTAATATTTCCTCAGTATATCACCTATCCCAAAATACTAATAAATAATGGGAAAAATCAAAAACAATCTTGTTCCTAGGAGCCTTTTTGCCAAATGAAAACTGGACACCAGGGTCAGGAGATGGAAGCTGTCTAAGCTGTCATGATGAAACACCATCAGGGGAGGAAAGGGTTATTTCAGCTCATAAGTCTCAGGTCACACTCCATAACAAAGAGAAGTCAGGACAGGAATGTGGAGGCAGGAACGGAAGCAGAGGCCACAGAGGAACACTGCTGACTGGCTTGCTCCTCATGGCTTGCTCAACCTGCCATTTTTATACAATGCGGGATCACTTGCCACAAAGTGGTGTTACCCACAATGGGCTGGGCACTCCCATAGCAATTGCTAATTTAAAAAAACGCCTCACATGCTTGCCTACAGGTCAATCTTATGGAGACATGTCCTCAACTAAGTGTGCCCCTTCTTAGATAACTCGAGACAGTGTCAATCTGACCGAAAAGTGCCCACACAGTAGCTGACCTGGTTTACCAGATGGCTGATGGCAGAACTGAAAGTCTAGCAACAACGGGCTTGGGGAACCTCCTAACTACCACACGACTGCAGTGTCCTGCTGTAACTACGAACCCAGAAATGAGTAACTCCAAAGTGACTAGTCCCACATACACAGATCGAGAAGGGGGATGTTATTGTCACAATGTTATTTATTATTAATTATATATAAATTTCTATACATAAATAATTAATTAAGCACAACAACAAACTGATAATAATAATAATAATAATACGCTATAATAGAAGTTGCATGATGTGGTCTCTCTCTGTCTCAAATCTCCTATTATACTGTTCCTACCCTTCTTGTGATCGTGTGAGATGACACAACACCTATGTGATGTAACAAGTGAGGTAAATGGCATAGACATTGTGACAGAGCCCACGCTCCTGAGTAAGGGTTACTTGATAATAAGCACCACAGTATTGCAGCAGTCTGTTAAGCAAAGAAACTGCTAAGGGGCTAACATAAGAGCAGTTTGTAAAGAATTGACAAAGGAATGATCCATGTCCCTGGTGGGGCAGAGAAAAATGGAACAGAATTCCATAGTATATAATTTAAAACTTATGAGTGACTGAGTTTAATCATTTAACAGTTTGGGGCCTTGGTAAAGTGGAAGTGCTTAAAACTATGAAAAGCTAAACCCTGAAAAAAACAAGGAATTCCTGAGCTAAGAGACATCTCAGAGGCTAAGAGTGTGCGTTGCTCTTACAGAGGACCTGAGTTTGATTCCCAGCACCCTGTCCAGCAGCAGCTCACAAGCACCCATAACTTAAGCTCCAGGGGATCCAATGCCCTCTTTTGGTCTTGAAGGTCACGGTACTTATGTGTGTATACACACACCAATACACATAATTTTTTAAAATTTAATGGGTGATTCCTATGATTTATCTAATTAAATCATCCTAGCAAAGCTGTAATGTTTTAATATCATCTCTATTTTATAGATGAAAGAACTAATCTTCATGAGACAAAATGACTTGCCCAAGAATGCTAGGCAAGTCGACAGTGCTTCTGAGCTTCAAACCCAAGTTGTTTGGATTGAGAGAGAAAACTTAAAAGACCAGATACAAATTTTATTATCTCATCAATTTGTGTGTTAAAAAATGTTTAGTGAACACCCATGTTTAGTGAACATGCTGTGTATCAGAAGCATACAACATCCAGAAGATTGAGTTTCTCTAAATGTAGACTGGATGGCTTTTTGAGTCTATTCCAGTTCTTTGCTGGTATTCCATCAAAGCTGTGGCACATCTAGAAGCTCACAGCATAAGAGGAGCTTGAGGTGAGCTCCTAGCTTCTCTTCTTATTTGCCAATAATATGGAGTCCCTCAAGAACAATCAAGAAAGAAAGTGGAGCCCAGCTTACTGATTATATGTACCTTCCTTAAATACTGATCTCAAATGAGTCCTTTTCATAAATTCTTTATAACTCCAGCTAATTCTGGTCTTTTGCCTCACTGAGTTCCTCCTTCACATTAAAGCCTGTTTTGCAATGGTGGTCCTTACCTGTGCTAAGCTATTCTTTCCAAACGAGAGAGAGTCCTGAGAGAAGATGTGACTGATGCTTCATTTCTGTCCCATGGCATCCTTTCCCAGTATTTGGTATACTTTATAGATCTAATAGCCAGTCAGCAAGGATTAGGTCCCATACTTCATGGTAGTACTGTGGCCTCAGCACAGACAGAGCTAAAACATTTTGACCCTTCTGAAATGTCTGGCAGTATGTGTTAATTTTCACACTCACAAGAGTGAGAAAAGTGACCCAGGAGTGAGTTCCACTAAGAAAAAGGACTCAGAGTTGAATTTTGCAACAGGCTATTAGTTGGCTTCTCATCATTCAGGTCTGTGTACCTGTTGAGAAGATCGTCATATTGGTTGTTTCTGTTGCTGTGACAAACCCCATGACCAGAAGCAACCTGAGGGAGAAAGGGCTGATTCTGATTTAGGGTTCTAGAGCAATAGACAATAATGGTGGGAGGTGTGGTTGCAAGTGGTCCGAGTAGGAAGCTGGCTGATGGCATTTTCATCCACACAGGAAGCAAAGAGAGAGATCAGGGAATGGGGCTTATAAACTCTCAAAGCCCACCCAGTGATGTACTTCCTCCAGTAAGGCTCCATGACCTAAAGGTTCCATAATGGCCCCGAACTGTGTTATCAGCTGGGGACCAAGTGTTCAAATATGTGAGCCCATGGGGAATGCCTCTTATTCAAACCACTGCAACAGTGTTCTTAGAGACGCATTCCAGAATGCATGTTGTAGGTGAAAAACATTGACATCTTGAGCAACAGTGTTTTCAGTGCATATGCTCTTAGGGAAGTATCACCATACACAGTGTGTGTGTGTGTGTGTGTGTGTGTGTGTGTGTGTGTGTGTGCGCGCGCGCGCGCGTGCGCGTGTGCACATGCACTGGACCTTTTTTTTTAAAATATGGAAGAGACATTCATGTTCATATGCCTGTTTCTGCTCATGCTCAGGAAAATGCATTTGCTGACCAGTCGGCCTCAACAACATCTGGGGGCAAGCACCATTGGGCAGAGAGAGAAGGAAGGTGGCCTCTAGGGGAACCAAGAGGGTGACCCTGCACTTTATCCCCCAGGTCCTAGACAACCCTCCGGGTCCTGTCTACTTATGCTGTGTGTAAGTGTGTGATGGGAATTAACACATAATTCTGTGTCCCTGCTTTATTGCTGAGGTCCATAATGAGTCAGTATAATTAAGCACCATTTGCCTGGTTAGTTAGTTCAGGTGCCTAAATCTGTCACAATAAAGTATGTGATGTTAAACATGTTTGGATTAGAACCTTCTGGAGCCAATGCCAATGCAGACAGCTATATTAATCACATGGGAGGTTATCTTATTTGAGATTTTCTATGCACCTCTGAGTTACAGTGTTTCATCCATCAAGGGCTTGCAGAAGACATCTGTAAACTTTGATTTATTGCACTGTTCCTGGTGCAGAATTAAATAGCATTATACTCAAATATATTGGCTTAATTGACAGGTAGAGATTTAATCCTGTTAATTATCTAGCCTACTTGAAAGTTTCTATTAACCCTTGCTGAACTGGTAGCATCCAGAAGGAGTATCTCAGGGCCTATTTGGGGTCCAGGTAAATCCATCCTTCTTTGGGAAGTGCATTCTCATTGTTCCCATGCCACATGTGAGCATGAACACCCCTGGGGGCATGCCCATCATCTGGAGAGGTCTCCCCTCTGACTCCACCTAGCTCACTTCTTAGTCAATGACCTCAGGAGCTTTGGAGTTGGATGTGCTCTCTGTTTAGGGTTTAGTTGCAGTTGTTTTCTGCACTAGCATGTGTGAGAGTTGTTGATTGACAGCTCTTTTTAAAATTTTAAATACAGGGGCTTCCTAGGCTACAAAAAAAATGTGCAAAGGCAGTTAAGATTCTTAAGGACCTCCTATCAGTTCTATCCATGAAGGTTTTCCCAAGTCTCTAGGGTACTTATTAGTGATTATCTGTTCTAATTATATGGAAAATATTAGGCAGTTAAACTTTCTTATCCTAGGACCAGTGCCTTACCCAAAAGACACCAATGTGGACATTTTAAACATGGTGGCAATGGATTGTAAGAAATATATGTTTGAAGCAAATTCTTCTGAAGGTTTTCAATTCATCCCTCAAAAAGCAGTCATATTTTCCATCCACATACATGGAAGAATCCAACCCACAGAGCCATCTTCTAAGCTCCATGGGTCAACAGTGTTCTTCTCTGTGCCGAGTCACTCTGCTAGATGCTGAATATGTAGAGACATGGGGCAACCTGCCTGCTCCCTGGAGCTCCCTGTGATGGACAGCAATCACAGAAGGTCCTGCAGAGGGATATGGTAACTCAGTGTGGACATAATCATCCGGTAAGACTCGGCAAGGAAGGAACCATAGAGTTTAGGTTTCCACAAATTACTAACAATCACTCAGACAAAATGATAACAATGGCCAAAGTCACAGAAGAATCACAGGAAGCCATAGTTGTTGCCTGTGTTGTTAGATGAAAGGCAAGGGGTAACTGACTGGGCTTGGCTGAGGGTTATGCTAAGAAGAAGACCTTTTAGGCAAGACTGGGTGCTTTGGATGGTATTTAGGAGCCAGGAGGAAATTCTGGAGTGCTGAGATAGCAAGTGAAGGTACCTTGGCTGCCGAACCTATTGACTTGAGTTCATTCCCCTGACCCTACTTGGTGGAAGGAGAGCACCAACTCTCACATGTTGTCCTCTGTCCTACACACACACACACACACACACACACACACCATGGCCCACTGGTCCATGTTTGCACATGTGCATGTACACAGACACAAATACATAAATAACATACAATAAAGAAATTCCAAATGGAAGAGTAAAATTGCTGAGTTTTCTCTAATAAGCCCATCCACGGGTACATTCATAGAAGACTTGCTGATGTGTTTCTAAACTGGAACTTTAAATGAAAAAAAAAATCTTTTTCTCACACTTGGAGAATATTTTGGAGACTATGAAAATCATGACATTTATAAACCCTTTCTATTTTATATGATTTCATGCTTTCAAAGAAGATGCAAGAAATACAAAGGCCTTCCGTATAACCATCACCCAGATTCACCAATTTTTAACAGTTACTGACATTTTGTTCCATTTGCTCAACTCTACCTGTTTATCTACACACGCACACACACACACACACACACACACACACACACTTGCTTATTGAACTGCTCAGGAATAATGTGCAGTACAGCATGACATCTTTATTCACATGCATAAATATTCCAACACCTACTTCCTAAGAATGAGAACTTTCTCATACACAACAGTAAACGCTGGCACAACGCCGGTATCTAATCCAGTTCTGCTAATTGGGCTAATCATTAATTGTGATAGCTCTAAGAACCTTGACCTAAAAACCACTGAATCGGAGTCTGTGTAAACATCTTCAGCAGCACATTATCACTGTGGCCAAGATTAACTTTCATAGCGGCCCCCACCCCCACCCCGCTTGTTTAACCCAAAAGGAGAGGACAGAATTTTTGAAGTTCTGAAATGTCATGCGTTACTCAATCTACATTTGAGAAAAGTTGTTGACAGCGCATGGAGATGGGAAGATGTGGGAAAATAGATTGTCTTTCACTGGCCATGCTAACGGCGATCCCAGGAAGCCAAGCAGTAGTGGAGACAAGGTCTCCTCTGCCCAGAAAAGTCAAATGTAAAAGGCTCGATCGAAGGAGGCAGGAAGGATAGGAACCTTATACACCTGCGATCCAAATTCAGAACCCAGAAGGGAGCCTTCCCCGCACCAACTGGCCAAGGAATAAGATCAACTTACTCTTGCATCCTGTATTCTAAGAGCTATCATGGTCCAAATGAGCAGAGAGAAATTCTCAGAGAAAGGGCGTTATTTCCATGGCTTAGTTAGCTGCAGCTCTCAGACGTGAGGGGGCGGACTTGGAGGGTAATTTGACATTGTTAGGAGTTTGCAGGGAGTCAAGCTCTCCACAATGAAATTGGAAAAGGCCGCGAGATGGTGAGGACAGGAGGCGCTGCCCAAGAAATAAAGAGGCAAGGTAGTTTTTAAGAGACTCACTTTGGTGGCAGTGATAAGCGAAAGGAGGCTGTGGGGACAGGCCCAGCGACGGGGCAGTTTCTGCCAAACATAACAGGCTTCTTTGTGCAGACACAATCAATAGAAATTGATAGCAGCGCAATCACCGAGACGCAGACAACCCTCTCGGGCTTTGATGAAGTAGACAACACAAATGAGAGCAGGGAGAGCGTTAATGAACAGACCGCTTCAGAGCTGGTCACTGGGAGCAGCTCTCATCAGGCCTCTGTGGAGCGTTGCAGAGAGGCCCAGGGAGAGCCTGCATCAAGGCAGTTGATGGAAAGGGCGATGAGGACTGAAAAACAATGCACTGCATTGGGGCCCCATCCTGGCTTTCAAACAGAATCCGGATTTTTTCCACCTGTAAACTGTGAGTCTTTACACAACCGTCTCCCACGGGTGTTGCAATTGAGTAGTGGTGGAGCTTCTCAGAATGGCTGGCACACAGGCACTCACTTGCGTCTAGCTGTTGGGGTTAGCATGATGCCTCCTACTCTGGTTATGTTTTCTATCGCCTTTCCAACCCAGGTAGCAAAAGTCAAAAGAAATAAATACAAACACTCAATACGTAAATAAGAACAAACCATCTTAAACGACAAATCAAACTGAATGCTATGACAGCAATTATACAGTAAGTGGGAAATGGCTAAGCAAACAACTACAGCCGGTGGGTAAATCAAAGGCAGCCAAAGCTGTGTTAATAGGTAAACTCATAGAGGCAAGCACTCTTTGGGGTGAGAGAATTCAAGTTTAGATTTAATTAATGGGATAAATTACCCAAGCCAGCTATCTTTAGAATATATATATTTTAATAGGTGGAAGAATATAAACAACTCACGATACCAGATCCTGGATCCCATGCTTTTCGAGGGATGCTCCGGGCCGGGAATGAGAGAGCGAGCACACATGGGCTGTCCCTTTTATACATCAGGGAGACCTGATGGTCCAACCCAAATAACCAGCTAATGGCAGGACGTGGCCATTAGTTTGATTGGCTTAAACCTTTCCCCATCATATAAGGATAATAGAAGTCTCAGGAAAGTAGAAGCAATAAAGTGGCAGAGACAACGGCACAAATAAATGTTTTAAAGGAAGCAGAAAAACCACACAGTTTGGAAGGAAAAGACATGAAATACCTTCTCCACCTTTAAAGTGATGTTTTAAAAAGATACAGACCACTGTCACAGTTCTAGTGTGTAAGACTGAACACTGTAGAAAACTGTTAGTTCTTCCCAAAGCAGTTAGTTCCGTTTTCAAAACCTAATCAGTATTCTGATGGGACAACATTTTGGGGGGTGGGGCTTAGCAATATAATTATAAGGTTCATCTGGAAAGCAAGTGAGAATATCTAAGAACTCTGGGAATATTCTAATAATATTAAATTTGTCTGAACAGTCTAGATGAGGAAGCAAACTTATTTTGAGAGCAGACTGACATCAATATCAAAAGAACCTTATGCACCCTGATACCTTACGAAAACACTAATTGCCATCAGTCTGGGAGTCACACCTACCCACTCTCAGCTTGAGATATTTTTACCTCTTTAATGCGCAGTCCTGTAAATCAAATAACAGAAATACATGTTGCGAATAAATGGCTCTCGTGCCCTGCCATCTGAGCTCAGGGGAACAGCGAAACTCGACACCAAAAATAAGCTTGAATCTTACCTAAGTAGGATCATGTGCATTTACTGAACTTTGTTACTTATTTAAAAATATCTTTTAGCCATCAAAGTAAGTGGACAAACATCCATCTCACATTGCACATCCTTTCTACAACTTCCAGTCCCTAGGCTTTTTGTCATTTTCAGGATTGGATGTGGAAAAGGTCTTGTTTGAATTTTGACTTTGGTCAAGGACAAAGTCCAGTATCATCTTCTAAACAGCTTCTAAAGTAGCTGCTAGAATTTATAAATATGAGCTCACTTTTGTAAATGAGATATAAAAATAAATACCTTGCCTCCCTTTGAAGTCTGAAGCTTGGACGATGGGAATTTGGGCTCAAAGGAACTGTGGTTGGGAACGATTGTAGCCAGTATGCCCGAGGTGGAACATAGGATGATACAAAGCTCCCATGGACAATGTAGAAGAGTGGACCAATGGAAGAGAAGAAGAACAAGATGGCAGGTGTGGGTGTCTGAATAGGAATGGCCCACATAGGCTTGTAGGGAGCAGCACTATTGACAGAGAGTAGGAGGTGTGACCTTGCGGGAGGAAGTGTATCACTGGGGACGGGCTTTGGGATTTCAAAAATCTTAAACCAGAGTGAGTGTCTCCCTCTTCCGGCTACCTGTCAATTCAGATGTAGGACTCCCAGCTACCTCTCCAGCACCATGTCTGCCTGCATGCCACCATACTTCCCACCATGACAATAATAGACTAAACCTCTGAAACTGTAGGCCAGCCCTAGTTAAACGTTTTCCTTTACAAGAGTTACTATGGTCAAGGTGTCTCTTCATAGCAATAGAGCATTGACTAAGACAGAGAAGAAGAGGGGGAAGGAGGGGGAGGAGGAAGAGGAGGAAGAGAGAAGTGTCAGGACTTACTACAGAAACTCATACTGTAACCAGGCTGTGGATTAAGGAAACACGCTTTGTCATCAAAAGGAGGAGGTACATAGTCCCTTCTGCCCTCAGTAACAGCAGTCTAATGCTAGACAAGTTCCTTGGACATTAAGGTTCCCATTATCTTCATCTAACTATTAGGGACTCTGCAGATCTTGTTAGTAGTGATTACTTAGAATAAGAAAGAGTAATCACTATGATTCCCATGAAATCAGCATCAGGGATTTGTGTAAGTAAAGGAACCCTAGTATTTGGTAGAGACAGTTTTATTCTGTATGCTTATAGAAGAGAGACAATGTAAGAATTACAAGATTTAAGATTTCTGGGGCTGGAAAGATGCCTCAGTGATTAAGAATGCATAGGATCCAGATTCAATTTCCAGCACCCACATGGTATCTTACAACCATCTTTAACTCAACTTCCAGGGGGATTCAATGCTTTTTCTGGCCTCTAAGAGCACATCATACACATATGCACATACATGCACTCAGCCAAACAATAATACACATAAAACAAAAATAGTGATTTCTTTTTTTAAAGAAATGCAAATTTCATAGTATGTAGCATGAAGGAAAGCGGCAGGTACTGAAGGCAGTAAACAGTGAAGAGTTCAAAGAGGAGGAAACCCACAGAAGTCTTGTGTTGAGAAGATAAAGTGTAAAATGGATGACCCAGGGAAATGTTTTAGTTTGAAGAGAAAGAAAAGATGCTGGAGCCGAAGCCCCTGGCCTGAAGCGTTGAGAAGCTGCCTGCCTGCCCAGTTCCCACAGGCTAATGAAGCAGCAGTAGCTATTGGGATGGGAGAGCAAGCCTGGGATCATGGATCTTTTCACCTCATTGAATGTAAGGCGGGATAGGATTTTTAGACAATCCTGGGTCCTGAAGAGAGGCTGACACGCGCAGGGGAATCTATGGAAGCTGGAACCCAAGAACTTTAATGAGTACAAGAATCACCACCATTCGCACAAACTTTCCTTCTGTCTTTATGTTTATTTCCACGAGGAGAAATACAGGAAACAAATTAGTATTGATAGCCAGTAAAGCTTAGGACAGCACAGAACTCTCAACGCTCTGTCACTAGGTTTCTCATCTTATCAATCTGTGGCTCATCTATTCAAACTTAAAGAGTATTGATGGCAACACAATGACTGTGGTCAGTAGCTCCCACATTATAAAAATGATTCAATGATTTAGCAGGCCATCTAAAGGAGGTGCTGGCTTGCTCTCAGATTTATAAGAACTGAACTTTTAACCTTTCCGAAGCTTCTAGTGCGACTGACCCAGGGTATTGAGTGCCTAGTTTCAGTGGAGTGTTGCCCACAAGGTCAGAGGATGATGGAGCAAAGATGCTATGGCAGTTTGGGAGTGTCTTGATCTGTTTCTGCCCTTTCTGGATTTGCAGAAGGATCCTTTGTAACACTGTCTCCATAGCCTCCTCTAGATGGAGAGGAAGGGGAGAGGAAGAACAACCCAGAAGGAAAGAGAAGGCCAGGTTAGCTAAGTTCTCTTTACTTCATACTTTGAAGTTGATTCTTAAATAACCTTGAGCAAGACCAGCCACCCACTGGATGCTATGGAAGACATACAAAGCATGTGTGTGAATGGCTTCTCATTAGTTAGAGAGAACTGTCTCAGATCCCCTGCAGGTTACCCTGCTATAGCCCTTGCTGAGAAAATAAGGGATTCTTCATCTTTTATAATGCTAAATTCCCTCTTCTGTTTAAGGTACCCAGGAGGCTAGGGCTCTCATGGGAACTCACACAGCAGCTCTCTTGGCTAGTTTATTGGGTAGTGGCAGATAGGGATGAATCCAAAGGCATCGTGCAAGCTTGGTCTCTTTACCTGGGTCACCACTGTGGCTGACACCAGCTGATGTCTGACTGGAAGATGGAGGTCCCTGAGCAAGAGAGCAGACACATGACACGTCTGAAGCCTCTGGCAGTCTCTCCCACCACGGCACAGCTGCGGGGACGATGCGGTGGATGCTTGTGTTCTCAGAGCCCTGCAGAGACAATGATGAAAAACTCTCTGAGGTTTGTCTGGCTCTTTTATTGAGCAGTTCAGCCACGAGGTCTGGGCCAGGAGCTGTCTCTGTGACAGTCACCTTACTGTACTCAGCTGTAGTTCCCAGGTACAATGAGATGAAAAGGAAGAATGCATCCTTTTAGGAACTGGTACAGGCATTTATCTTATGAAGAGATGTATCTTTTTTTTTTTGAGGAAAAAGCCTTGATAGGCTCATCGATGTCAAGTCCTTTGAAGGATGGCAGTTCTGTGTTGCCAACACTTCTGAGAAAGAGCCAAGGTTATTCTGTGTAAGAGTAGAATACACTTTATTTATTTATGCCTTTGTTTCATCTCAGAGCACAGAAGATGCTAGCAAGCTGGTGGGGGGAATCACATGCCATATTTTTCATCCCCACAGATATCAGTTAATGCTTGACTTGATTGGATATATTTTTAATACAGAATTCTGTTATCAACCCAGGCTAGCTAGCCTTAAACTTGAGGCCTTACAGCTCCAGCCTCTTGAGCGCTGAAATTACAGGGCTGCAATAGCACCCCCAGCTTAACTGGATTTCTCATAGGCATTAGTGATTGAAAAGACTCTGTGTTTAAGTCGACCATAGGAAAAAATGGGTGTGGTAGACACGAAAAGAAATATAGAGACACATTAACATTCGGACAGTAGATCAGGTGTTTGTGAACCAGTCTGCATGATGTACTTGATTTTTGGTTTCATATGGAGCCCAGAATGAGCTTGGACAGGTCTGTGTCCAGTTGGAAAATGTTGGACTTACTCAGAAACTACTGTGAAGGGGAGAGACAGTGGCCTTTAGGGTCTTTCTGTGATTTCTGTGACACTGCTACGTTTTCTCTTCAACAAGGGCCTCCTCTGGGCTCATGAGAAGGGGGTGCTAGAATTTTTAGTGAATCCTCCCCAACTACTTCTTAAAGTTTCCTGGCAAGTTCCCCCTTGGGTAAGTTTCACAGCATCTCCGTTGGCTGTGGGCACTTAACCTATTCATTTCTAATAGTTCTGGGGGCTGGCAGGGTGGCTCAGCTGGAAAAGGTGCTTGTCACCAAGCTTAAGGACCTGAGTTTGATCAATCCTTGGGACCCACACGGTGGAAGGAGGGAACCAGGTACCACAAGTTGTTCTTTGATCTTCACACGTGTTCTGTAACATACATGGGATGGCAGTGGGGTCCTGAGAGCCTGGATGCTCAGATCCTTGCAATTGTCTCAGCGGACTTTGTTCCTGGAGACTCTCAACCTGCTCACCGGCTGCCTTTCCCACTGCTGAGTAGAACATCCCTCTTCAGGTCACATGGACTTGATAGACTCTGTTAAGGAGGATCTTCTAGTCAAGATACCTGAACCGGGAGTGGCTGCCCATCAGAGCTCCCGATGGGTAAGAGATCTCCTCTGGGATCAGCCATAGGCATGTCTATGGGTCATTAACTAGGGGAGCTGAAGACTCCTGATGCAGAAGTGATGGCCTGTTGTGCACTGCATGGTTGTCACAGGGGTTGGGTAGTCAAGGAGATATCTAATGCTTTCTGCCACTGGTAAATCTTGAAGGCCATTTTAATTAGCTTTCCCACAGCTTCTGGACCTTTGGTCTTTGAATTTATCCTTATAACTACACCCACTCACCCACACATAATCTCATTTTAATGAAATCATGAGACATCAAAGTCACCCACTGTATCAATGCCTCATTAAGATGGATATCTCTTGCTATAGCAGGACAGAAGGGTCACGTTGTCATTTTGTCATGCTCTAAATTACTTAAGGCACAGTTTCCCCAGTGTTGTGGTGGCTGGTGAACAGAAGTCAAGGTTTTGTTTTTCAAACAAGAAGAGATGTTTTCCAGCTTCCAGAATAAACCACTAACGCAGAGAAGGCTGTGACAGGTTTTGAATGTAATCTCAGGTTCCTGTTAAATTAGACACGTTTTTCAAAACATATTGCTGGTATTTGGATTGCATTTATAAATATTTATGGGAGTAATGGGTGGAGGTGATGCCCAACGGGAGCAGCGGGGACATGAAAGAATAGCCAGTTAGCTGAAGGCGCAAACCAGCGTTGCAGAAACAGACAGACCTGTGAATTGCATTGAAACCAAAAGCAACAATGGTAATTTAAGCGGCATAGAATCTTTGCATACATACTTGAGGGAAGGTGGGCTAGGGAGGTACAGGGAAAACTGTTGCCCAGCTGTGGCAACTCCTGAGATGTGGGTGAGTGAATGTAGAGCCGTACATACATGAAGGAGTTGTTCCCCTCCTGTCGAGGTACAGAGATGGCCAAGTCAGATTCCTAGGATCTGAAGTCTGGACTAGTCCCCTGTGAGGGACACCTCTGGAAGGGAATGCTGGGATGAACAGGGAGGGATTGTTTATGGAGCTTCTTAGCCAGAGAACTGGGAACATGACAGCTTGGGGACTCAGGAAAACTGACACCAACGAACAGCTGAAGTTTTCTTCCTGTAATTCCTGGTGGCTAGATTGACTCCTCCTACCATAGGTTCTATTAAGTAGCTTCCTCTAGATCTACAGAGTGTAATCTGGAGGAAAAGAGGTGCCGCTTGAATTGGGTAATTAAGGAGAGCATAAAGAAGGAAAAGATCTCAAGTGGCAGTGCTCAGGGCTGGGACCCTCCCTGTGCCACTGCTGAGCACAGGGGAGGATACTGATGGGGTCTGGGTAGGGAGAGGACCACTCTGAAGATAGGCCATGGAAATGGACATTGACCTTTGCCCCTCCCCACTCCATTGTGTGTTGGTTCTCTTTGGCCAACTCTAACCAGCAGCTACACACTTCAGGGTCTATCAGGACCCACAGCATTAAGGTAGACAGCAGCCTTGGAGATGCAGGAAGCTGACTTTGCTGTCTTGACTACAAAGGCTGGAAATAAGGATGAGATCCGTAATTCATTAGTTCTTGGGCTCAAACCCAGGACCTTGTGTGTTCTAGGCAAACACTCCACCACTGAGCTGCCCCTTCTTGCACTTTATCTTCAGGTAGTTTTGGCCAAGCTGTCTAGGACAGCCTGTCACTACCTCTGTAGCCCAGCTAGGCTTTGACCTTGGAATCCTTCTGCTCAGCCACCCAAGTACTGGGATTACAGGTCTGCACTGTCAGGCCTGACTTTCAGGCAGGGTTTTTCCTTCTTTGGGAATCTGTCTTTTCTCTGAAGATTTTCAACTGTGTGGATCAGGCTCACCCTGCTCATGGAGGAGAAATCCATTTTTCTTAGCATCAACTGCTGGCAACTATGAGCCACACCTAACATACACCTTTGTTCCGGCATTTGGACTGGTGTGTGATTAAACAATGGTCACCACAGTCTAGCCAGCCCGGCCCCTAAGATGAATCACTACAACCCCTGTGGAGGACAAGCCAGCAGTAGGACTAGACTGAGGTTCAATGTCACCCTTGCAGGTGTTGTCTGAGCTGATCCTCCAAACTATGAGGTGAAATCACTGTCAACTATAATTTATGCACACTGCAGCTGGCTTAAAGAGGTGGCTGCCCAAGGGCACAGGGCTGGAAAATTGTAGAAACTAGACTCAAATCCCAAACTTCTGATCTCAGTTCTAGAGAGTTCTTCGGTGGGTAGCACAATACTTTAAAATCCCATCATGAAATTACATGATACCAGAGGTTTATGTAAAAAGAAGAAAGTCAGTGGACTGGGTGAGAACATGGCGAAAAGGACCAGCGATGCCTGCATGGATGGTGTGCAAGGTTCCTGTTTTCACCATGAGTGTGAGTATGGGGGTATGCATGATGAGATGGGCCCCCAGTCTCATGGCCTGGTAGGCAATGGGCTGTCTCTGAAAGCAGGAGTTTCTTCCGTTGTACCTTCACCAACCCAAGCTCTTTGATGGAAATTGTAGGCCCTGGCCTACTCTGCTTTCGAAGGGCACCATTTGCCAAGGAGAGAGGGGGAGTTCCATCTGGGGGGTGCTTTATGTGGGACTACACTGAGCCTCTTCTGATGACATGAACCCCTCAGTCACTGCAGGGAACTGACATTCCATAGGACTCACTAATGTGAAATGGTTGAGCACTGACAGTGAGGGAAAACTGTCTGACTCTGACTGCTTCTCTGCTGCTTCCCAGACTTGTGGCTTTATCAAGTCTATTAGCTGTGTCTCACCTCCACCATTAATAGTGCCATGGGGCCCATCTCCACCATCTCTGGAGGGCTGACTGGACAATGAAGGCACCCAGGAGAACTTTGTAAGCCTTAGTGGAGGGATGGCTTCACAGCTCCCCACCAATGACAGAGAGAGCACTTCTAGCTGCACAAGGTTTCTTTTCTTTGTCTTTCTTTGTCTTAAAATGCCAGAGGAGAAAATAATAGGCAAATCCTTGTTCTTTCAATCACTAATTCCCAGATCCCAATTTCACAATTGTTATGTTAATGATTAAAAAAAAACCTGAGAGCTTTATGGGGTTGAAGAGATGGCTCAGCCTTTAAAAGCATTGCTGATCCTGTAGAGGACCAGAGTTTTATTCCCAGCACCCATGCCTGGCAACTCACAACTGCCTGTAACTCCAGTTCCAGAAGATCCAACACACACACAGACACACACACACATGTGAATAAAAAATAAAATAAATATATATCTAAAACTGAATACCTTTGACAACAAAGAATTCAGCTACCTTAGGAGAGCTGGATTTTAAGAAAGCCAGCTGTTTTCAACATTTGCTAAAACATAGAGCTTTAAAAAAAATTGAGGAATGCTATATCTGCCTCCACAAATATTTGCTGTGGGACAATGGTCTTGTACCCTGTAAAGATTTGTCACTTGTACTGACCTAATAAAATACTGATTGGCCAATAGTCAGGCAGGAAGTATAGGTGGGGTGACCAGAACAGGAGAATTCTGGGAAGAGGAAAGACTCAGTCTGCAGTCGTCACCCAGACCAAGAGGAAACAAGATGAGAATGTGTTACTGATAAAAGGCACCAGGCCACATAGCTAACACAGACAGGAATTATAGGCTAATTTAAGATGTAAGAGTTAGTTAATAAAAAGCCTGAGCTAATATGCCAGTCAGTTTATAATTAATGTAGGCCTCCGTATATTTCTTTGAGACTGAACTGCTGTGGGACTGGACAGGACAGAAACCTCTGTCAATAAATACTGACACACACTGTCTGTCTCTCTCTCTTGCTCTCTCCCTCTGCTCCCCAACAAACAATTGCACAGAGTGTGCTACCTTCTGCAACAAAGAACACTGTAGCAACTATTTTTCTCTTAGGATCAGTCATAAGCCTTGCCTGACATGCCATGGGGGCTGCTAAGGTTGCCAGTGGACTACGTTCTCAGTACTACCCTCTTCTGCTCCCTGTCTCTTAATCTCTTCAGTTATTTAATGTTGTCCATAGTCTTGGTCACACATCTCAAAGAGAAAACAACAAATAGACAAAAAATGTAGGCTACTAAGTACATACACTTAACCACATGGTCCAGGATGTCTCTATTTATCAACATGTATTGTCACTATCAATCAACACAGTGGCATGAGAGGAGTTGTAGTCAGGGCAAGCTCAGCATAATAACAGGTTCACATTTCAAAAAAGACTAGGCGACACTTTTGTATTATTTGGGAGACACTCTTGTAAGATCTGATTAAGGTTTTACTCTTCTATCACGGCATGGTTGACAAGGAGTGTGTCTGAGGCAGCACCAGTGTCCATACTGAAAAAAAAAAATAGGTGTCATCTGCACTTCCAGCATGAGTGTAGCCATCATTCCGTGACTTCTTCACTGGATTCCCTGTAAGCCATGCCCCTTTTTATGAGGGTCAGTTTCTTCTGAAGATTGTGATCCATGAATTCACACAAAAGAAACAGGAACTTGACACAAGGACACAGCTAATGTTTCTTAGCATCCACTGTGTGATTTATGAAGCTCCTGACTCTGCATACACAAACACAGTCCCTGTCCTTAGCCTGTTGATTAGATGACAGGACAGATTGATTCTTTATATTCAGCCTCAAACCTCAGCATAATCCTCTTCCTCTATATCTTGTTTCCTCCTCTCCCTCCACCTTCTCTGTCTCCTCTCCCTCCATCTTCTGTCTCCTCCTCTCCTTCCGTTCTCTTTGATTCTTCCTCTTTCCCACCCTGTCATCTTCTTTCCCTCTCCCTTTTCTTTTCTCCTTCTAGTCCCTCTTTTTAAATCTTCCTATCCCCCTATCTGTCTCTTCCTCCTCCTTATTTTGAGGAGTTTCATGCCTGGAACTGGTGGCCCTCCTCCCTCAGCTTCCCAAATGCTGGAATTGCATCTGTGTGCTACTGTGTATGCCTGGCTCAATAGATCTGTTTGTTCTTCCTTCCCACTGCATTGTTGTGTGTCCCCCAGTGTGACATGTGCATTCTCCTCTGGAGAGCTTAGCTTGACAGTGTCTCCTGGAAGAGTCGTCCTACCACAGAAGTGAAGGTGTAGCAGATAAAAAAGAAGAGAGTTCAAGGGGGAATGGCATATGCAAGGGGGCCTATGGCAGAAGAACATGGGAGTTACTTGAGCAACTAAGTTTTGCACAATTCTTCATACAGTCCCAGGTTAGGAAAATAGCTCATTCACAAGCATAAGGACCCATGTTCAAACCCCCAAATCCATGCTGGGGGGACAAAGTTACCATAGTGGTGCACACTTGCAGTTTTGATTGTTAAAATACATAGATCCTTGAAGCTCATCAGTCAGCCAGCCTAACTTACTTAGGAAGTTCCAGGCCAATGAGAGACATGGTCACTAAATAATTAAGAATTATTAAATAATACTACAGTAGTTAGTTTCTGAAAATTTCCAGCTAAAGTTGCCCTTGGCTCCACAGGCCCCTGCCCACACATTCACACACAGCTTGACTCTGTAGGAGCTGGCATGGTGCCTGCAGTGCCCACTCTTGAATTGTCCTAGCTCCCCTGTAAGAATCTCGTGAATGAATAAGCACAGAGAAAGTCAATAAAAAATACCAAAGGTTCAGACAGCTTTCTCAGAGGAGAGAACACTGAGTAGAGATGCATAGAGCATTAGGGGGGTGGGAGATTCACTATGTGAGAAGCAGGGAGGGAAGTGATGGACATTGAGAAACTTATGATGAACTACAATGCTGGAACAGAGCAGGACAAGGATGAGGGTGGCACTAAGGAAGAGCTGTGTCCTCTGGCTGGGGCTCAAGGAGGGTCTAAGCAGTGGGAGGCCCTCTATTATAAGTGTGGGGAGGAAGACCAGGCTAAGGAGCACTGGGGAGGAGAAGGGAGCACAGCAGAGGAGGCAAGAGATGACTTGACTGATTTCATGACTGTGAGGAGCAAGTGATGGGGAGATGATGAGGACCACTTCTGGGTGGATACACAGTGGTCCCACCCACCAAGACAGGACAACGAGAAGTTACATGTGGAATGGGGAGGTGATGTCAGAGAGGCTGTGTTAGTTAGTTTTGTTTGGCTCTAACAAAAATCCCCAACAGAAATCACTCAAAGGAGGAAATATTTATTGTGGCTCACAGTTTCAGAGAGTCTCAGTCCAACTCAGAGGGTAGGGCATAGCCAAGCTCATAGGTGGGAGTGCGTGATTCAGGCTCCACACAGTGATCCAGGAAGCAGACAAAGTAGGGCTGGGCTATTAGCATTGACCCACCTCCACCAACTAGACTTCACTCCTAAAAGCTCCACAGCCAAGGTAGCATCAGCATCAACTGGGAACAGCAATCAGGATGTGAGCTGGTGAGGCAACAGCTCAGATTCAAAGCATCACGGGGTCATGATGAACTTGGGGGTTGTAACATGGGTTCTGACAACACTAATCTCCTCTGGTAGGGTCCTCTGGCCTAGGGTTAGGGGATCCCAATTAGTAGTATAGGGCAGAATGCAAGAATGGACACAGTGTTGTCCTGCTTGGGGTAGGTTCTGCTTGGAATCCAATCCACATGCTGATTGCATACTTCAGGATGCACACAGATCTGAATGAAAATCCCGAGGCAGAGAGTGAGGAATCAAATCACTTCTTCAGGGGAGAAAGGAGGTGGAGCTCCAGAAACTGCTCTGCAGGGTCAGCTCCAGAGGTCCTTCCTTGCACTCATCTCTGGTAGTCAGAAAAGGCAACCATCTCCATGGCTTAGCCTCAGAAAGCTGGTCCTTTAAATCCCAAATTCCATGGTGACTTTTAGAAATAGGCTTCCTGCTTGGAGGCTTTCTGAAAGTCTAAATAAATGACACTCATTGGTCCCTGTTGTCTGCACATTAATCTTCTCCAAGGCTGGAGCGTGTTAATCAGCCTGGCTCTCTCTTGAAATTACCTTTTCTCTGGGAAGTCCCACAAGCCTGACTGCATCCCATTGATTCTGTACACCTGTTCTGTCCGCTAGAACGGGGAGGTCCACGCATCTCCTTCTTTCAGGGCCTTACTTACACCTGTCTGGTCTGCACCAGCATGGGAGGTCCGCGCCTCTCTCTCTTTGGGGGCTCTTTCTACAGTAGGGGAACCCCTATCATTTTTTATCTCTCTAGGTTTGACACATTAACTAAGAATTGCATGATTTTTCTCTATCTTCTCCAAGCCCCTCCAAAAGTATTGCAGGAACCCCATCTTTACCCTGGAACTTATTTATAGTTATCGTAATAAACAAGTAGCCAACAGGGTGATTTGATGGTATTTGGTCAGCCAGTCTCAAACAGCCTGCTTGGATAATATTCTAGACGTGGTCCAACCAACATACCTGACCTTCTCTTCCCTCTTCCTCCTAGTAACACTGTCACTAGTATTTCCCCTTGTGCCTTGAGCTTGCAGGTGCTTTGGTACAAAGAGCATCTTCTCAGTGGCTCTGGAGGTCCACAAAAGGCATATTGCTTACTGTTCTTGGCCTGACTGATAACAGCTTGCTCTAAATCCATCACATTTCCTGAGAGCCCCAAATTTTTCTGGTTGGACCTTATCCCTCCTACAAAGAGGCACAAGTTCCATGTCTTTGCCTCCACTCCAGGGACTTGGGTACCAGGTTGCAAGGGTCTCTGTCATACCCTATTTCATGTTGATATAGCAGGACTGTGCACATTTTTAGTGTATTTGTTTGGACAACTGTGAAGTTCAAAGCCAAGGAGAAGCATCCAGTGAGGATCCTCTTGATATATCATAGCATGGCAGAGGCCATCATACAGGTGGGGGCTGGAAATGCAAGCCAAATATCCTATTTCTAGGAGTCCACCATTGTAATAATCAATCCATTTCCTCATCAACAGCCCTAATCCAGGACCCCCAGGACCCCATCACCACCTAAAGTCCCTGCCTCTTAAGACTATCATGATAGTAATTAAGTTCCAACATGGGTTTTGCAGGGACTCCACATCAGAGCGGCCTCCTCTGAGTTAGCTGGCTTGTAAGGTATGGATTCAGGAAAACCAGAGCAGGACAGACCCAAGAGTTCCTGGACAGCACTATGCTGGTCAGGGGAGGAGCATGCTGGGAGGGTGGTGGCTTTTTAAAGGAGGTCCTGAGCTTTGGTTGTGGGGGTAGCTCTGCTTTCATGCCGTTCCACAACATTTTAGCTAAACACAAACCTAGAAAGGGTGTTTCTGTGTCTTAATTGGTAAAAACCCTGCATTATCTCAGCACTGAGAAAAGCCTGGAACCTACCCGTTATTTCTCTTTGCCTAGCTAGGGGACTATCTGTAGTATTAGTGAGACTGGAACTTCTTGGGGGCGGGGGAGAGAATGAGGAAGCTGCTGGGTCTCAGAAAAGCTGGTCATGGCTACGGAAGTTGTTGCAAGGAAGGCCGCTAGCTAGTTCCTGGCCACTTAGCCCCGAAATAATTACACAGAAATGGTATTATTTAAATCACTGCTTGGCCCATTAGCTCTAACTTCTTAATGGCTAACTCTTACATCTTAATTTAACCCATCTCCATTAATCTATGTATCACCACGAGGTTGTGGCCTACCAGCAAAGTTTCAGCACATCTGTCTCCAGCGGCTCCATGGCTTCTCTGACTCCACCTTCTTCCTCCCAGCATTCAGTTTAGTTTTCCCCTCCTAGCTCTGTTCTACCCTATCAGGCCAAGCCAGTTTCTTTATTCATTAACCAATAAAAGCAACACATAGACAAAAGGACCTCCCACTCCAGGAAGTCAAGGGCACAGCAATGTCCCCTTCTCATACCCTGTCACTTCTTTGCTCCCTGACAGTGACAGACAGGCTTCATCTACCACACAGCTATTAACACACTCTGGGAAACAGACCTTTAAGGTACCCCTGGCGTTAGCATTTGGGAGAGATTCTTTGAAATATTCAGCTTTGGGGTAGTTCTCCTTTAACATGAGAAGGGGAGGCCTCTGAGTTAGGAGGGAGTGTGGGGTTCCCTCACTGATTCTCTGACTTTACTGTCAGGTCAGGTAAGCCTGAATAGGTACGACAGATGACATTTGAAGTCCTTTGTCCATCAGTCTCATGGATGACCTTTTAAGTGAGGAGCATGGTTGAAAGGTTGCTTGCTTTGCCAGCAGATGTCGGAGTCAGGGGAAGTCCTGGACTGGAAACGGGTGTCGCCAGTGTAGGCTCCTAGGAGGCAGAAATCAGTGTGACCTCCAGGAGACACTAAGTCTGAGGAGGCTCAGTTCATTGTCACTCTCTCCTTAGACTTGTTGAACTCCTTGGAACCAAGGTCCACAACCAATTGACACCAGCCTCATAGGATGAGGAGATCAAATGGCGCAAGGCAGGGGGTGTTATTGGAACCAGGGAACCAAACCACTAGTAGCCCTGGTGATGTGGTGTTAGCTATCAGCTAGACACGCTTCTGTTTCTCTTGCCACAATTCTTGACAGAAAGAATTGTGCCCAGAAGTTACCAGGCAGGAACTTTGTTAAATAATGTCTTCAGGGGTGATACCTGTATAAGACGTGGGTATTGTGAGCTGTATGAGGCACACAGATCTGGGCAAAGTGACAAGTTGGATATGAGATTTTTTTTGTTGTCCATATTTTTTCTGCACATGCAGGCAAATGCCATGGTGAATGTGTGAAGGTCAGAAGGCAACTTGCAGCAATCACCTCTCTCCTTCCATCCTGAGGTTCTAGGGATTAAACTCAGAACATCAGGTTTGGAGGCAAGCCCTTTTACCCTCTGAGCCATATTGCCAACCCTCTGTTGGCTATTAAGGTTAATTTTGTAGAGTGAATTTTAATAATATAAAGGGAGTGCTAGAATCTCTGAGAACATCTGTACGGATAAAAAAGCTAGCAGAGTAGCATTCAGGAGCCGGCTTTCCTATCTGCATCTGGATGCAGCCTGCAGGAACCCTTAAGTGTGACTTTTTATGCATGTAGCACAAGAAAGAAAGAGCTTGGCTGGCCATACACAAGAGAGCTAGCAGAAATGAATGCAGAGGCCAAGATTATGCCATCAGCTAGATGGGAATGGAGGCCCTCTGTCCACAGGCCAGCTATTCTCCAGCAGCAGACATTCTCTGAAGAGTGTATCGGGGCTCCTTAGTTTGCAGACCAGAGACCTTTCAAACCACACTGCCAGAGACTGAGACACGCATCCTCAGAATGACAAGGCAAGGTCACCGTTGTCACTAAGACTCTTACTCCTTCCTGGTCCCCATTTTCACGGCTTCACCTCAACTTTGTCAAGTGCTCACTTCACCCCTGGGGCAACTGGAAAATGCAGCTTATAACTAAACACCTGAGCAGGGCGGTGGTGGCGCACACCTTTAATCTCAGCATTCGGAAGGCAGAGGCAAGCAAATCTCTGTGAGTTCGAGGTCAGCCTGGACTACAGAATTAGTTCCAGGGCAGGTAGGGCTGTTACACAGAGAAATTCTGTCTTGGAAAACCATAAATAATATAATAAACAAATATCTGTCTTGGAGACATGAACTGATACAGGGCTCTTCCAACTTCTGGGGGCTCTGCATGTCACTGTCTCTGCAGACCAGCAACCGCTTATCATGTAGTTATTTGATGGGGTCATAGGTTGATTCCCTTTGAGATCAGCACATAGCTTTATTAAGGACAGTTTTTAGGGACAATACCTGGAAAGGGACAAATTGAGTAGTAACGTGATAGCATCAGTTTATCCTCTGGAGCTCGGGTAACCCTCAGGGGCATCCCACCTTGAGACCACCCTCCCCACAGCTGCCAGTCATTGAGATCTGAGAAGGTGGGACCTGGGGCTTGGGTAGCTTGAGCCGAGGGCAATGGCCAGGCTCCACTGAGAGCCATGAGTAGCCATCACTCTTAGTACCTCGGTGTGGTGGTTGATATTGATTGCCAATTTGACAGGACCCAGAACCATTTAGGAGACAAACCTTTGGGCATATCTGTGATGGAGCTTCGAGAGTGGGTTAACGGAGATGGGAAGGCTCATCCTATATGTGGGTGGTACCATGCATGGGCTGGAGTTCTGGGGCAAATGGGAGGAGGCAAGGTAAGCCTCAGCATCCCTCTCTCTAAGCTTCTTGACTACAGATGCCTTGTCTCTGCCATGGTGCATCATGTTGACTTATACATCATGATAGACTGTTCCCTCAAACTGTGGGCCAAAACAAACCCTTCCTTCCAAAACTGTTTTTATAGCATTCCTTTTTCACAGTATTGAGAATGCAACGCATCTCTCAGTTGCAAAGAATGACGGCCAAAGCAGATGTCACACATTTACTTCCAGAGATGTCACATGCTACCCACGCAGACAATGGGCACACTCTCCTGTAGGATGGCCTTGATGGAGGAACAGGAGACTTGGATATATGAAGTGAAGAGCTTGTTCAGATGACATTACTCGTGTCCTTATGTGAATTAGCGCTTAGCCAGTGATGCATCCCAGAAGCTTAAGGGAGAACTCTGCCTGTCTCCAGCAGCGCTGGAGGGATGACGAATTTATTCCACGCTGCTGTTTATTTGGATTCTGCCACAGTCTTCTGTAGCATTTAATTGTCATGGACATCATGTAGCAAGAGGCAGCTGAGAGATGGAAATGAGCTCCCTATTTGTCTTTGGAAAATTTCCTCCATTATGAGACTAGAAAGATTAAAGGGATAATAACACCTTACACCCATATCATGCTCTCCTCCCAGCAAAGAGCTTTCGCGTGCACATTATCTCATTTGAGCCTCGCGATAGTCCTGTGGGATAGTTATAATTGGAATTATCATTCATTTTATGAATAAAAAACCCTATAACTATGGAAACGTATGCCTTCTTCTTATTCATTTTTTATTTGTAATTTTTTCTAACCAATATCCTTTCCATTGTATCAAAATCCAAGAAAGGGGCCAGAAAGGTGGCCCAGCAGGTTGGAGTGCATACTGGGCTTGCAGAGGACCTCAGTTAGGTTCCCAGTACCAATATCCATCAGATCACAATCTTCTTTGACCCCAGCACCAGAAGGACCTCCACCACCTCTGACCACCACGGGCACCCTCACTTACATACACATATCCACACCGAATGCATACAACAAATTAAAAAAAATTTTTTTTAAATTAAGGTCTGATGAGATGATTTAGCAGTTAGGAACATAGGCTGTCACATGGTGGCTCACAACATTCTACGACTCAAATACCAGTTTATCTGATGCCTTTCCCTGTCTACCTCTGTGGGCTCTTTCATAAGCTCAAACAAGCACACTTACACAAATAAATAGATAAGTAAATAAATAAATAAACATGCATTTTCTTAAAATCTGAGAAGGGTAAATGAAACATAATGGCAACCAGAGAATTCCCATTTTCATATCCAGCTCTGTCTTACGACATCTTTCTCCCATCTCTGA
>JAQHUG010000069.1:208310-257252 GCA_028555095.1 Dicrostonyx torquatus | reverse complement strand
AAATGTATGCTAGCCCACCTCTTGATGGCGAGCAGGAGAAGAAAACCAGCCAGCTCTTTAGGAGAGAGATAGACACAAGGTCGAGGATGGACTAAAAGCAAAAGATTTCAGAGTGGCATGATAGCAGCTGTAAGGACCAGACTTCCCAGGTAGTCCTAAGAGCTTTTATTTTTTCCAGAGGACCCGAAAGAAGACTAAAGTCATGCCTGCCAGTGCTGCTGAAGAGACCAAGTGTTGTGGGGTTGTGTTCCTCTGAAAGATATTCAAGTCCCTCAGAACCCACGCATATCATGGAAAGAAATGAGCTCATGACCTCCATCCATCCATCCATCCCTAAAGTCATGCCTGCCAGTGCTGCTGAAGAGACCAAGTGTTGTGGGGTTGTGTTCCTCTGAAAGATATTCAAGTCCCTCAGAACCCACGCATATCATGGAAAGAAATGAGCTCATGACCTCCATCCATCCATCCATCCATCCATCCATCCATCCATCCATCCATCCCTCCATCCATCCAGCCAGCCAGCAGCTTCTAAGAGTATGCTGTGTGGCTATATCCTTAGAGGTCTAACAGGGAGCAAAAGGCTTGAAGCCCCTTGCCTTGTCTAAGTTCTACTGAGAGAGACGGACACGCCATAGATAAAAGAACACTCACAAAAGTGGAGCAAGGGGTGAAAAGTGTTGGGAGGAGAACAGAGCAGAGCAAAGAGCTGGAGCATGTTGGGAAGGCTGGTTTCATCCTGGGATAGATGTGACATCTGAATTGATACTAACACAAGATGAGAGAATAAGTCCTGGGCATCTCTGGAGAAAAACGCATCCCTGTGCCGTGGGAACAAACTTTAGGAGACCAGAGCCAAGAGTATACCTTCTGTGTTCCAAGATAGAGGGAAGGGGGAGGGAAGGTAGCAGGAAGGAAGAGGAGAGGAGAGGAGAGGAGAGGAGAGGAGAGGAGAGAGAGAGAGAGAGAGAGAGAGAGAGAGAGAGAGAGAGAGAGTGAGAGAGAGAGATATGCTTAAGGAAGCAACTCTCAAAGGCCATCAGACTAGTCCCTAAGCCACATGAGACCTTGGGTTTCATTATATATGTGCTGGAGAGGGTGTGTGCACTGCACTGCCCAGGAGTCACTCTGACTAGTGCATGAAGAACAAAGCATTAGCGAGAATACATGGGAACTAGAGAGCTCTGGTGTTAGTCCTCCAGGCCAGAGGCAACAGCAGCAAGGGGTCAGCTGGTGGTAGCAGAGAAGATAAAACATGCTCACATCCTAGAAATAATCTGAAGGTGAAGCCACCAGTCCTCACTCACTGGCGAGTTAGCTTTGGATTGTGAGAGAGGAATTGGGCCTGACTCCAGGGCCCGGCCAGGGCAACTGGGCAATTGCTGGAGCCATTCAACTGAGTCATTCATTGAGTCAGAGGAGACTGGAGAAGAAACATTTCAGAAGGAGGTACGCAGCCAGCAGTTGGGTATGTGAGGCCCAGGGTGACTGAAGCCTCCAAGATGAGATGCTATGTTGCAGGCTGAAGTCCTAGGATTGCACAAAGAGAATCCTAAGTGATAGAAGTGATCACCCTAGGGCAGAAAGGAGACTCTCATTTCTGTGCGTTCTGAGTCCACTCACTCATATTAAAAGGTCACTGTGAGCACTGTGAGTGTGTCTAGGGGCTATGGATTGGCAGACTCCACTTCATAAATAGATGCCTGTGTTTCTGAAATCGGGGTATCCACAGAGCAGAGATCAATTCTCTGACTTAAGGCTCCACTTGATCTCTTAAAGTGACTTCCCCTGCACAGAATCTCACTTCAAAGCAATTCTTATCAGATATTTCTGCCGTGGAAGAGCCCAGGACATATGTACAGACCTCTAGTCAGGCCATGTACTTTCCTGACTGTGGGGACATTTCTAGTCTGTGTGCCCCTTTGTCATCCCCAGCTTCCCTTAACTGTGAACTCACCGCTCAAATGGATGAGCTCTCCTCTGATACCTCTCTCACATGTCCTTGGTCAGCCCAGGCCATCTTCCTACTTTGTTCTTGACTGTGCCTATGGCTCCCTCCTGGTCCCAGGAGCCCCCCTCCCACCCAAACCTGTTATTTCCCCCCCCCACACACAAGGAGTATGGCCTGATCTCAGTGGACTACCCTTCATGGACAAAATTTCCACGTCTCCCTGAGAAGACAATGTCATCCCCAAGATTTTCAAGGGTGATCTATCAGGTGATAATAAGTCACAAATTCAACATTCTGTAGAGATTTTTACTGTCCCTCTAATGGATAAAAAACAAAAACAGAGACTCTTGGAGTACCTTTTCATCTTATTCTGAAGCTTCCTTATAGGCAGATTGCCCTTTCTCTAAGACCATAATCCCCACTATTCAATCATACATGGAGTTCCTCAGTTGTTCTTCTCTGTCAGGGGTTCTCAACCTGTGCATCATGACACCTTTGGGGACAAACAAACCTTTCACAGGGGTCACCTAAGACCATTGGAAAACACAGATATTTACAATACAATTCATAACAGTAGCAAATTTGCAGTTACGACGTAGCAGTGAAAATAATTTGAGGGCTGGGGGTCACCACAACATGAGGAAGTGTATTATTTGTATAAAATGTATAAAAGCATTAGGAAGGATTAATTTCAAGTTGTTACTGGTTGTGGTCAGAAAAAAAACAACAAAAACTAAACAAAGCAGTTTAGATTCAAGAATCTCTTTATGAAAAGAGGGATATAGAAATGAAAGGATAAAAGGGTACATTATTGAATCTACTTTTAAACTTAAAGAAACCATTACTCTCAAATATTTTACATTGGTATGGATTTTTGTATATTATATACAAATTTAAGGTAATTTTTGTTATACTGTATATGTGTTTCTACTCTTGTTTAAGGTATAGTACCTATGCATCTCATTTAGCAATTAAATGTAAATTTCTAGTCTTTGAGAGTTATTATTACAAAATATTTAGGATAATTAAAAGTACAGGTTAATAGTCATCTAATAATCAAATTTATGGCCATGTTAGGCATCTTTTCAAGGTCAAACAGAGATATATTTTAGATAGACAGATGGTCTTCAAATGCTTGAGAGAACTATAAAATATGTTTTTAAGATGTTTTAGTAACATAAGACTTTTCATGACAATGAGACACATTTATTCCTGATAGTACCAATCTACTTGAATAAAGGATGGTGTGAGAAAAAAAACCTCCATATGGAGTTTGCTATTTTTGTGGCAAATTTAGCCACTGGACACAGAAACTGCCCTTGCCTACTGACAGTATGCTGTCTAAATAGGACAAGCAGGACACAAAGGAAGGTGACTGCCAAACTTCCCCAAGACAAGGTAGGACAGTCCTTTAAAATTCTGCCTTCACAGGAAAGTCTGTCAGATATTCTAGGCCTGTAGGCTGAAGATGAATGAATGCCCCAACTTTGGGTAACTGTCCGGGCAATCAAATGTCTCTGTGATTTCTATAGTTTTGGAAGTTGTTTGTTCTGCACTTCCTGTTTACTCAAGTAATATTTTATCCTTCTTAAGTCCCTGATGGGGATTGAAGACTATATAGTTATACAGTTTTCCTTGTTGTCAAATTCAGAAAAGAATATTATGCAGAAGATAAAGTTTATAAGGCTGAAAACTATAAAAGCTTAACTTGTTTATCTAAGAAGATGTTTTAAGATCTAAAAATATATTTTTAGGATAGTAACCCAAGTTATGATAGAAAATAGTTTACGTATAAAATGTTGGACTCATCAAAGTAAGGTAGATAATAGAGAAATTTCTCCAAATTTGACTAATAACAAAAGTACTGGACATTGTGAATGTAATTCTTTTTTTAAAAATATTTATTTATTTATTATGTATACAATATTCTGTCTGTGTGTATGTCTGCAGGCCAGAAGAGAGCACCAAACCCCATTAAAGATGGTTGTGAGCCACCATGTGGTTGCTGGGAATTGAACTCAGGACCTTTGGAAGAGCAGGCAATGCTCTTAACCTCTGAGCCATCTCTCCAGCCCGTGAATGTAATTCTTGATGATTGTTCTTACTGTATGTATATAATTTTATGGTATTAGATATAAAACCTTTCCTTTTTATTTAGACGAAAAGGAGGAAATGTGAGATAGTTGTATACTGTGTGAAAATGCATTGCTGTGATTGGTGTAATAAAAAGCTGAATGGCCAATAGCTAGGCAGGAGGTTTAAGTGTGACTTCCGGGGAGAGAGAGAACTCTGGGAAGAAAAAAGACAGAGTCACCAGCCAGACTCAGAGGAAGCAGGACGGGCAGTGTGGAGATGAGGTAATACTACGTGGAAGAATGTAAATGAATATAAATGGACTAATTTAAGATACAAGAGCTGGTGGAGAACAAGCCCAAGCTGAGGCCAAGTTTTCATAAGTCTGTGTTTTATTCGTGAGCTGGTGGTCCAGATGAGAAAGCACTGCACAGACCCTAAAGAGACTTCCAACACATGTTCTCTCAACTGGCTCAGGAACATCCATGGACGGGGGAAGCAGAAATTTAAAAAGTCAACGAAAGTTATGGCATCTTGTCTATTTTCTTTCTCCTACTTTTAGAAAATAAGAACCTAAAAGGGAATCGTTAAGCAGGGTCTGAGGGTTTCCTTTGTCATTGAGGAGCCACCCTGGCCCTCTTTCCTCTGCCTTCCTCCCATGCCCTCTTCTTTCCCTTCTTTACGTATTGTTGCTCTTCCATCACTTGCTGTGGTTTAGGACAGAAAAATTCAGCTCACAAGAATGGCTAGGAAAGGGCTTGTGGTGGCATAGTGAATAGTTTAACACAGTTTTCTGTTATGTGACATAGAAACATAGGATGAGACAAAGTGAGGAACTGTGACAGCCTGAAGAAGCTCTTCCCAATATATGCACACACACAATAATAATAATAATAATAATAATAATAATATATTGAATACAAAAATGACTGGATTGATATGGGTGCCCCCTCCCCCATTCAATAGCTTCAACATCTGCCTCTCCTAGTGTTTCTCAACTGTTCTCCTTCACTCCTTACCCCTGCCCCTAAAAAGTTAAACTTGTCCCTAAATGACTCTGTACAGTTTCTAAACTTAGCCCCCTTGAATTCTATTTGTGTATCTGTGACTTTGCTATTCTGGAACTCTGTCCTGCCTGTGCCCTCACCGTGGGTAAGCAAGGAGGAGCCAGGCCTCTGAGTATTTTGTGGATGATGTGTGGGCTTCAGCTGAGTGTCCCTCCAGTGACTTTGGAGTGCCAGCAGAAGTCTGCAGATGTGAGACACTAGATGCCCTTAGGAAACTGAAGATTTAAGTGTCTAAGCCCAGGAGGCTTTCATTCTGGATTTGCTCAAATTCTATTTTTGCTTCATTGATTTTAGCTGCAGCTGGGACTATGTTTGCCCATTCATTTCGAAATCCTTCATTTCCCTTCCTTTCCTTTATGTTTTTCTCTGCTCTGCCCTTGAAAGTGGAAGTGAATTACATCGCGTGTGCTACTCAGCAGCAAGGTTTCCAGAGCCTTCCTTCCTGGGCACAGACAGATGCTGTGGAACCCACCGGTCTGCCATGGGGGACCCACTAGGAGATCAGCTTCGCTGTGAGTGCTGACCAGAGAACAGCGCTTTCTGCCAAGAGAACGCTAGCTTTGGAGAGATCTCTCTGGGTTCCACTGTGCCCAGGTCTGAAGTTTTCTGTCCTGACTAAATGATTATGATAAGGATTAAATGAGAGGGCTAGAGAGATGACTCAACAATGAAGAACACTTGCCTCTCTTACAGAGGACACAGGTTCCCAGGACCGGTCCTCAGCACCTGTATGTAGGCTCACAGCTGACTCCAGCTCCATTGGACCCAACCAGCTCTTTAGTCCTCCATGGGACCAGTTACGTATGTGGTGGACATACAGAAATACATGCAAAACACAATAAGTAAAATAAAGCAAATAAATAAACCTTTATAGAGAGATTTTTAAAAAAAAAATAATCAAATGAGATAGCCTGCATATGAAATGGTTACCACGGAGTGGGTAATTAGCAAATTTTATACCTCTCTCCTTCCACGCTCTGCATAGTCTCTGTATTACGTCTGGAAAGAAAACAGGCAAATGACTTCCCATAACTGAGACATTATCAGGCTCTCCCAGCTCGATTATCATTCATCCTCATCCGTGTTCATGCCTGGAAGCCAATACAAAAACGATCCCCAAAACTCATGATAAGAGTGAGAGGATCTCCAACCTCTATTACAGGCAACCTGATTCTCATTGTGCCACTCTCTGCCTAAATCGCACAGTGTTACGAAGGATGAAAAGCAGATCAAAACAAAAATCACACCGAATCAACAGGGCAAAAGTCTGAACTTCCACCCGACCCCTCCCAACGCCGCGCTCCGCTCCGGCGCGAAAGAAAGTAGAGCAATGCTGCCCCCTAGGGTTCATTCTTTGAATGACGGCTTTAACTGTGGTTTTTCCTGATTTCCACCAATCTGATGGTCAGCTCAGCTTCAACCTGATCCAAGCCCCTTGAAATGAAACCACGAAACATAAATAAAATATCCAAGTACTGTGTTGGTAAGAGTGGCAAACAAGATAGTGGAAGGTCAGTGGCAAAAATGAATTCTCTTTAGAGAGAAAAAAACTTTGACAATGTGGTTTTTGTACTACCAACATCAGAATCTCTGAAGAGCTCAGTGAAGATGCAGATTCCTGGTCCCTTACTCAGGGCTCTGGAGGAGGGGACTGGGAGTTTGTACTGCTAATGGGTGCCCTAGACCGAGACAGTTTAAGTTTGGGACCAGAAGTGACCAGGGAATGAGTAGCCGAGACGTGTCATTAACTTACTGTATGAAATGAGACCGTGAGATTGACAGACGGGAGGAGGAGTGGTCATGTCTAAAACAGGCAGACTCTTGAAGGGAAAGAGAGGCTAGTGTGGTAGGAAAAGATCCCCCACAGTAACTTAGAGCTGAAAGGGACCATTAGGATTATGAATGGTACCCAGATGTGGCCATCTGATTCCAGCCCTTGTGAGGTGAACTGAGAGTCATGTGACTTCCCAAGCAAACAGATTAATTGGCCCAAGTGGGCTCCACTCCTCCCCAAAGAAGGTACCGGAAATGCCTGCCCTTGGGGTTCTCTTTTTTCCCAGGCCGGCAAGGTGGTTGGCAGACTGCACTCACGTATTGGATGACTGCAGCAGATAGAGGAAGGGATGAGCAAAGGCGTGTGCGCCTTCCTTTTTAAATATTTAAAAACTTTTTGTGTGTATTGTTTTTTATTATTGTTGTTATTATTATTGTCTTGATGTACCACGTGCCTTCCTTTTCATGGGCTCCCTCTAGCCCCTTCCTGGGAACAGGTCACAGTGCCATGGGATCTCAGCTTGATTGCTGTGAAGTGGCTGGTGAGGGGTACCAACGGGTTGGGAGATTCAGGTGCCTTGCACCCCGCTCAGTGGAATTGAGGAGTGCAGTTTGGACGACTGCTTAGATGGGAAATGGAAAAACAGACAATATTTTCCTTGGATGACAATTGCCTGTTTCTGTGCTCAGATACTCCCCCAGGGGCCTGTTTCAAGACCCAATGTGGCACCCTGAGTATGAATATTTCACCGTCAGATTCAACCTCAAATAACCCTTACCCTAGACCATAGATAATAGGAGCATATAAGGAAATCATTAGGAAGTGATGGCTTGAGTATGTATTGCCTGTTTCAAATAGGATTTGTTGAATTATGAAATTACGAACTTTAATTTTTAAACAAATCGGGCTTTTTGCAAGTTTCCCATAACTGTGAAAATCAGCTCTCATGAGCTGGTAGGGCTAATTCTGGTATTCTCATCATCCTGAGCCAGTAATTATCCTACCATTAACCTGAGGCCAAAGACAGAGGCCACGAGCAATCTTGGGGAAGAGGCCCTTGATGGGGCTGATGAGCACAGCACTCATCTCTTCTGGGTTCCCAGGTCACCACTGGGTGACAACAGAGCTGCAGACCTGCTGAGGCCTGGCCTTGGCCCTCGTGCTCTTTTCCTTTGGGTTTTAGGCCTGCTCTGGCCTTCCTGAGTCCCCTCAGAGCTACATACAGTGCAGCCCGCCCAGTACAGTCCTGGGCCTGGGGAGTTTATTCACTTAATATTGATTAATGAAGAAACCAGATAGTAGAGAAAGCTGCCATTGGTTAATAAAGAAACTGCCTTGGGTCTGTGCAGGTAATAGAGATAGGTGGGGAAAACTAAACTGAATGCTGGGAGAAAGAAGGAGGAGTTAGGGAGAAGCCATGTAGGCCCTGCCCGAGACAGACACCGGATGGAACTTTACCTGGTAAGCCACAGCCACATGGCAATACACAGATTAATAGAGATGGGTTAGTTTAGGATATGAGTTAGTCAGAAATACGCTTACGCTATTGGCCAAACAGTATTGCAAATAACATAGTTTCTGTGTGATTATTTTGGGGCTGAGCAGCCAGAAACCAACAAGCAGCCTCCCTTCAACAGAAAGCTATGTCCAAGGCCTGGCTTCATGATGTTATTAGATTGTTCAACTTTGGAGTCCCTGGCCTCATTTTCCTCATCTGTGGGAGGAAGGAGTTGGGACATATGAACTAAAGTCTCTGCCCATGTTGCTGTTCCAGCACTGACCTAGCCAGCTCGCTCATAAGGCCTTCTGACCAGCAGAGGAAGCTCTCGTGCACGGAAAACTTCACTGGGAATCCAACTGAGCCTTCATGGCAAGAGTCCAGTGGCATGGATAGGATATCCCGGAAATTCCAGAAAGGGGTACGTCTGTGCCAGCAGGCTGGAGCAGCCCTCAGGACCTCAGCCTTGGCTTGCTTAGGAAACACGTCAAGGAATGTTACAGCCAAGTCCTTTCACATCTCTCAAGGGAGATGACTGTGGGATAGGAAGTCACAGGGCTGTGGCATAACTGGTACTCTGAAACGGCCCATTTCATCATAGGCGAATTATGTCTCATCATTTAGAAGCAAGCGAGTATTTAACAAATCAAGAATAAAGAGGAAGCTCTTAGGGATAGAGAAGGGTGAAGGAATGTTCTAGAAGTTCCTATGCTTACTCCTAATAGAGAGTTTTTCCTTTAGAATTAGAATTGTAATAGAATGTGTTTCTCTAGTCTATCGGATGATCAACGCTCCAGTTGAAATGCAGCTACCCAGTGCTAGAAGAAGGGCAAGATGGGGGCAGGGGGGAGGTGGGTTCACCCTTGTCCACAGTGAAGGAAAGTGGGAAAGCAGAGGGGGACCCCAGTGGCCCTTGCTCCAGGCCTCCCAGAACCTCCTCCCACAGGACACAGCTCCTGGTTCTTGAGGCAATGCCTGACAGGACGCTGGGCCCCTTCCCCCAGCAACCACGGCCCCTGTGGAAAATCCCCTTTCCCTTTGGCTGAGCTGGGGCTGAGCTGGAAGTTTCCATAGAAATTTTCCCTCAGAACCCAAGGTGGGTGAGAAATAAGCACAAGGTCCTTGGAAAAATTCCCATTCTAGTAGAGTGTAGATTTCCATGGTGATGGAAGCCCAGAGCCAGGTAAAAGGGAGGGGCTAGTGGGGCTCTTTCCCTGGTCTCAAATCTGAGCAGTGCCCCCGTTGATGGCAACCCCTCCTCTGTCTTTCCCCTGACACTTTTGGGCTGGGGGAAGAATCCAGCCCTAGACCTTCCCTTCCAAGGCTTGGGCTGTCAGAGATGAGTCTTGGTCATTGGCAGAGCCTTTGCTGTTGATACTACTCAAGTGGGTTTTAGAATCACAGAGGGACAGAGCTGGCCAGTATCATGGCTACTCTCTGGTCCAACTCATCCCACCTGTCCATTCTCCTTCCAAGGAAGACATTTAGAACCTCTTGCTGTCATGGTGCCAGAGCAAATAGGAACTCGTGTGAAGCCTCTTGGCTGACCCTGGGCATGAGGCATCTTAGAAGTCAGGCTGGGCAAGCCTTCCCATAGCTTCTCATGGACTAGGGCTTCTAAGCAGACTCTCTTGGGTCAGAGGGTCAGGCCTGTTCATCACTTGGCCAACTGAGTAGAACCCAGGCTTCTGGAAGGCAAGTCAAGGCAGCCCACAGCATCTCATCTTTGCATGCTAACTGGTATCTTCTTGAGGAAGCTGTAGGTGGTGGTGGCTGATGTGTCTTAGGTGGAGCTGGTCCAGAAGAGACAGGACCTAGGAGTCTCAGAGCTGGCTAGTTCTAACAAGCAGAGATCCTAAGGGCCACCCCGAGGTCCGAGTTTTCACCAGGCGGAAATTGTGGAGCAGCTAAGACAATACAGACATTACAACCTCAGGCAGGCCTCTGAGCCCAGATCTCTTCAACCTGCAGGAGGGGATCTGGTTTTTCATAGAGTTTCCCAACTCCACATGGCTCTCATTTGCCCTGTTACCTCTGATATTCATGACTCAGTCCTGGAAGTTACTTGCTAACTGCACTTCGCAAGCCTCAGCAGCCCTGGGCCCAATGAGACACCGTGGTCACCAAGGCCTCTGCCCAAAGACCTCAGGACCAACCTCGCAGGTCTTCTGGGCAGCACTGGTCCAATGGGGACAGGATCTCTCTCTCTCTCTCTCTCTCTCTCTTTCACACACACACACACACACACACACACACACACACACACACACCTTTTTTTTTTCAATATTGGTGTTCCAGAAAACTAGGCCCAAGCTACTGAATATTCCCCTATACCCTGACTGGGTTGAGATCAGTAGGCCAAACATAGTCTCTTACCTCAGAAGATGCCCTATGGTTTCTTCCAGGGCCCTTCCCTTCACTTGGCTCTAAGACCACCTAATCTTCAAGACTTCTTTTCCCCCTTCGTTCTTGAACTGCAGTGGGGGTTGGAATTTGGGTACCCATTTCCCTTGGTGTTGTTTGGCTTTTGTGAGGCTTTCTTTTTATCCCTCCTCCACTTGGTGGATCCAAATCGATCCATAAGACAGGAACAAGGCTCAGCTTTATGGCTGGGGACACCCAGGTCCCCTTCAGAGACAGGTGAGGAGTGAGGCCCAGCAGAGGCTGCTTCTGGCTCAGGCACCTGAGTGTGTTCAGAGCAGAGTTCAGGGATAGAGTCGGGGGCAGTGGGGTTTGCCTTCCCCCAGCAGTGCCTTGTTCTTCAGGGAAATAGCCCATTGCTTACTTTGCTTTCACTCCTTTGAGACTGGTTTAAGATGGGACTGTTCACGGTTAAAAAAAAAGGGGGGGGGAGCTGGAGAGATGGCTCAGAGGTTAGGAACACTGGCTGTTCTTCCAGAGGTCCTGAGTTCAATTCCCAGCAACCACATGATGGTTCACAACCATCTGTAATGAGGTCTGGTGCCCTCTTCTGACATAGATGTAAATACAGGATGAACATTATATACATAATAAATAAATTTAAAAAAAAAGGGGGGTCGACCCCCATAGACCATAGAGCTATAAGAATGTCTTTTGGAGAAACCCTTTCTAGAATCTTGGAAACTGCAGGCCTAGGTGGGCTTGGTAGAGCCAAGAATTCAGAGGGGAAGACAGAAACTGGTGAGACTGGCCTATGATGAGCCACTAGAAACAGCCCTCCGTGGCGGTCCGTGACTACAGACAGATGCTGCTCCAGACTGCCTTGCTTCAAGAGATATGGCCCCAACAGAGCTGAACAGGACCTGCCTCTGGGATAGACCAAGACAGCCTAGCAGGAAATGTGATTTCTCTGGGTCATAGGTTCTTTTCAGGGAGGGCTGGCTCACAACTGAAACCATTCAGCTTCCTTTCTCCCCTTAGCACTGCCCTGGAGCTTACATCGGTTCCTTTATTTGTAAAACAGCTGGTGCCACACCTCCTGCCAGTCCCAGCTTCCTCTGTCCTACTATGCCACCCTCTGAGGTTCTTCCTTAGCTTTAGCCAGTGCCCAGGACCTTAGTGACATTCTTCACATATTAAAAATGAACACATGCGCACTGTAAGCCTAAAGAACGGTGGTCCTTTGGTCTGAGCTCTGAGGAGACAACACTATGCCAGTCGGACTTGCTGTCGCTAAGGCTAAATACTGGAGGAAGATATATAAAAGGATGCTTTATTTTGGTGCAAGGTTTCAGAGGTTTCTCTGTGGCCCGCTGGCTTCATGGCTATGGGCCTGAGAGGAGGTTGAATGTCCCATGGAACTCAAGTGCTAGAGCAGAGTGGTTTACGGCAGGCAGGACACAAATAAAGGGCTAGGGACACGATGCATCTTTCCAGGGTTAGTGAAGACTTCCTCCAAAGAGACCCTACCTCCTACTTTTCATGCTTCCAAATGATGCCATCGTGTTAGCAACCCAACAAAGGGTTTAGTCCCTAATTAGATGTGAGAATCCAGTCACTTCCCCACAGTCCATCAGTTGTCAGCCGAGCCCAGCCCCTGAGCCTGTTGGGGGTTGAGGGGTTGCCTATTCTAATCATAGCAGGAAGGAAGAAGGGATATCCTTAGATGGAGACAGAGACAGGCCACTGTTTTAGATAAAGGGGACTGCGAGTCAGTCTCTAACCATAACGAGGTGTCTTGCTAGTCCACTGTCTCTCCCATGGCCATCATCAGGACATCTTGGTCCTAGAGTGATCACCTAGCTGAAGCATTCCTCCACCTTTACCGTGGAGGAGCTCGAGAAGGGCAGAGAAAGTCTGTAGTGAAATGGACCCTCTGTGAAGATGCCAAGCAGAAGCTTGGAGGAGAAGCCATTCCCCTAACTGATGGCCTGGAAGTGGAGACATGTCTAGCATCCTACGGCACTTGCTCACGTCGGGCAGTGTACTGGGCAGTTGAGTCAGGCCTCGTAATAACTCTCCTTTGCACAGATGCTTCTGCTTCCTCCTTTATAGGCGCTGATACCACAGTCCAGAGATTAAGTCACTCCCCCCGGGTTCTACCAGCAAATGGTAGAGTGAGAGTCCATAAGGAGTGTGACCTACAGTCATATCCCCCCCCCCGCACACCTCACCATTGTTGGCCTCAGAAAACAATATCCCAAAGCGAAGGTCTCAGAATCAGGCTCTGAAGGGAAGTTTCCCTTCGTCATCGTCTCCAGAACTCTTAAGGTCAATCACAGAAACCAGAATTCTTTCTGTAGGCCCCACGCCCTGAGGACCTCCAACCATAGGCTCCGCCCACAGAACACTCTACCAGCTATAACCTCAGCCACTGTCAACACCACTGCACGCGAGTCCCAGGCAGCCAAGCTCTGTCCCATGGAGTAAAACGCCCAAGATCAGGCTACGGAATCCCACCAGTTCCTGCGTTCGCCCCAAGTTCAGGCCGTTCCTCACAGAAGCCTGGCCTAGCCTGTAGGAGGGGAAGTCAGAGCAACACAGAGAACAGAACAGCCCAGAAAATGTTCAGCATGAACCAGGGTACCTGAGGCCCAGGGGAGAAATTGCAGGCCCACAGTGTGACTGGGGAAGGTGTTATTGGCAGATATTGGCATCAGTAGCCACTGAAATTTCCAGGGGTCCCATAACAACAACAAAAGATAACTCAATACAAGTGGATAGTAGCAGAGACAGACAGCTTGTTGAGAAAAAATATTCTTCTGAAAGAGGAAGCCGACCAAAGTACTAGAAGCACATTGTCCTCATGCCTAGGTCTGTGGTGTCTGTGTAAATGAGTCCCACGTGTTTGGGAAACACGGGAGCCAGAAAAGGGTGGAGCTACAGTTACCGGTGACTGTGAGCCAGCCCATGGGGGTACCGGGAGCCACACTTGCTGCTCTGGAGGAACAGGAAGTGCTTTCACAGCTGAGAGATCTCTCCAGACTGGGCTGTGGCTTTTACAGAGAACCAAAATGGCCAGGGCTCTTAGACACTTGTCTGAGTCTGATTTTCCCCATCCAGGATCTTCTGTGGTCCCTCCGAGCCCCTGACTGAGGTTTAGTCTCTGGTAAACGTCTTCTTTCATAGGCTGATCTCACAGTCTGGCTTCACAACCCACCTTCTTCTCCCCTAATTCTCTACTGCAAGTCTGGCCTTAGCTGTGAAGGATTTGAGATGATGATGATGATGATGATGATGATGATGATGATGATGATAATAATAATAGCTCAATGATTAAGAGTACACACTACTTTTGTAGAAGGCCCAAGTTTAGCTCTCATCACTTGCATCTGGAGGCTCACTACCGCCTGTAACTCCAGCTCCAGGGGATCCAGGGTCCGCTTCTAGAGTCTGTGGGTACTTGCACTCACAAATGCACAGACCCACATGCATATATATGTATATATACATACATACTTAAAATAAATCTTTTTGATTTATTTTTGGAGGGGTCCTTCCCAGAGACCCCTCCAGCAGGACAGCCTAGCCAGACAAACTACTTGACAGAGATGCCAGCCATCAGTGGGGGAGGGGACCCAGGGGAGGATGCAGGGGAGAGAGCTGCACAGGGGACAGAGAAGTCATCTGGTTGATGAAGAAGAGGCAGTGAGGGAGACAAGGAGGCCAACAGGACTTGCGGGCTTCTCAGCTGGGCAAATGGCAGCATCAGGAGTCAATGGTGGCCGAGGAAGGGGAATTGACTGGTGTGATTCGCCCTTGACCCCAGCTTCAATTTCTGCCTTGCCGAACGTGGACCACATCTTCCAAATGTGCCCCCTCCTCTGTGCCACTTCGGTCAGAATCAGAGGAATCAGGCCTTGCTTACTCAGAATCTCAAGGAGGAAACAGCGAAGCAGAGGAATTAGGAAGATCCGTGGTATTAGAGATCCGGGAGGCTTCGATCCTGCTGTTTACTCCGCTTAACTTTGATGCTGGTAACACAGGAAAGAGAAGCGAGTTAGAGAGAAGATACTGCTTGGTTTCAGAGGTGTCTGCGGATCTGTCATAGGCAGTTTGATAGGAACAGCCAGAGCTTGAAGCTGTTTTTGCCTGGGGAAGACACAACTGAGAGAATATACGTAGAGGTACAATTTGTAATTGTGTGCATTTTTTCTTGGGTCTTCTTCAGTATATGACCTTTAAACATAGGCTGCCCCAGGAGCCAAATGTCGGGGAAGAGATCGGGACTCGTTACAGGAGACTTGCTTAGTGAAAGGCCAAGTTGATACTCACTTTTGACATTTCAAAGTGAGCGGGGCAGTACTCATCAGGCTGAGGTATTATCCTGAGAGATAATTCACGAAACTCTTTTGCCTTTCTGTTCCTCTCTTGCTCAAGGAAAGCACGGCCCTCTTCTGTCGTTCAGGCTGAATGAGAACTGGAAGAGGGTACTTGTGGCCAAGGGATGTCACTGTGAAAGCACAGGTCAGAAGGGACAGGATCTGGAGTCGGATGAGTGACCACAGTTTAGGAAACTCCCAGATCCCATACTCCAATGTGGTGATACTTTAACGAAATCTTTATGGTAACAGAGCAAAAAAAAGTCTGAACTTAAGGTGTGCTGGGGAATATTATTTTCAGGTGTGTGACTTTTGTTTACACTGCAGGTGTTCAGCCCTGTGAAGCTGTGTTACTTTGTTACTGATGGTCCTGAGAAAGAGATGAACGGCCAATAGAGAGGCAGGAGCAAGGCTGGGCTAGCAGGCAGAGAGTATACATAGAAGGAGAGGAGGACATCGGGGCCAGCCACCCAGCTACACAGCAAGCCATGGAGTAAGAAGCAAAGAAAGGTGTACAGAAATAGAGAAAGGTAAAAACCCAGAGGCAAAAGGTAGTCGGGATAATTTAAGATAAGAAAAGCCGACAAGAAATTAGCCAAGCTAAGGCCTGACATTCATAACTAGGAATAACCCTCCATGTCTGATTTATTTGGGAGCTGGGTAGTGCCCCCCCTCCCCCCAAAAAAGCCAAAAGAGTAAAACATCACACAACAAAGGTACTTTTCAAATACCCTCTTGGAAACATTAGGAAGGTGGGCTAAAGCAAAGGGTGAAGAAATGCCTTCCGTGGGCCTCAGATACTGCCCGATTATATTCTTAGCCTTTTGGCTGGTGGAAGAATTCCAAAACGTTGTACCCGCTGGCTATCTGTTGGTCACAAGGACGTTAGGGTAGACCCAAGGTGGCTGTTTAAAGCAGCTAAAGGCAGCAAGATAAACTGTGACTGTGTTCTGGACCTGCAGCAGCCATCCTTTCCCACAACCCTGAGTTAGTTACGGAACCTTGTAGAGGTTTCTGTGGGAGGTAGGGGTCTCTTTAGGAACTTTTACTCCTAGGGAAGTAGAATAAGGCCTGGCCCCTTTAAGGTAGAAAGGGATATTGGAGAATGAGACAGGAGTCAGAATTCTTTGGTTAGTGGCACTCAGGATGGAGGCTCCATCAGCCCACAACAGCCTGGCTGAACACAGGCTGGACAGATATAGGTTCAAGGACAAGGGCTATAAAATGACACAGTGAAGAGGCTGAAAGCTCCCTTCGGTCTGGAGAGCAAGGAGGCTTTCCAGAGGACCCATCTACAATACTTGAGGCCAAGAATCTCTTCCAGGGGAGCCCAGGTTGGCCGACTGAAAAGGCTGAACATTTGAATCTAAGAGGAGCTCAGATATCTAAGGAACTTTTGAACCTAATTAAGTTCCACAAACTATCAGCCTTGCTTAATTCAGTTTAAATTTAATCCATATGGATGTTTTGTTGGTGTGTATGTATGTGTGATGCACACGCAGCTTAGAAGAGGGCATTGGATCCCCTGGAGCCAGGGTAACAGATGGTTGTGAGTCACCACCTAGGTACTGGAAATTGAACCCAGGTTCTCTGGAAGAACAGCTAGTGTTAACTGTGGAGCTATCTCTCCAGCTCCCTCGTGTAAAAATTTACTTCCAATGCTATATATATGAGGCCCTTTGAGTTTCATGGAGGATCTGCTGTGGTAAGAGTAGAAGTAGAATGTGTGTGTGTGTGTGTGTGTGTGTGTGTGTGTGTGTGTGTGTGTGTGGTGGGGCAGCAAAATGAAAGGCGACGTCAGGAGAGAGAGCATGGGAGACATGCTTCAGGAAGCCAGGAGGTCGATTTAGGAAAGCAGCAACAATACAATTTCACATTGCAAGAGAAAGCGATGATAACGATGGAACAAGAGCCATTTGATTAACGTTATACCTTTCATAAATGAGTCAGATGCTACTGATGCGGTAAACACTGTCACCCTGAAGTAAGATCAATGTAACTTTATAAATGAAGGTCAAAGAGAAGCTGGGGTCACCCTAGGAACAATTCCTGAAGTTTTATCAGCATAATTTCTTGTTGATACAATTTTATTAATATATATCTATTCATTGACTAAAAAAAACCATGCTCAAAACAGTGCCAATTTTTTTCAAATAAAGCATTCATTTTCTACAGTCCCAGTTCTAATACTTTTGTGATTTTTATGTGGTTGTAATCGATACATATTGCATTATGTTATATTTTCTTAAAACGGCCACAACACCAGTCCTGCATGCTCTTCAGGGAGCTGGCACTCTTCATTGAGTGGTATTGCTTTTCTTTCACCTTAACCACCAGATGGGGCCGAGTGGTTTTCATCAGAGAGGTGGAAGTGAGTCTGTATAATTGCCAAGATGGGGTACACCAGCTCAATAGCTTCTCCCTGGCTCTCTTAACGAGTTTCTGCCCTTGAAGCCCAGCCATGATGTCCTGAGAAAGTCCTAGCCACTTAGAGTCCCCTAGTCAACAGTCAGCCACGGTCTCAGCTGAGACCAGCACCGCGGACAGGTGAGGGAACAGATCCCTAATGAAGCTTCCAGTGGTTCTGGCATAGCTAAGTGCAGCCTTACAGCCCCAGATGAGCCTATCACACAGCCTATTCTGAGGGAATTCCTGACCTGCAGTCAGTGGCTGTTTCATGCCACCAAGTTTAAGATAACTTCTTAAAACAGCCATAGTCGCTGGAGCACCCAGAGGGTTTTGTTTTCATAACTTTTGCATTGATTAGCACAAACATTTTCTCATGTTGCTGGATAGTCGTCCTGATTTCTCAATCGGGTAACAAAATATTTGAGTTGATGTAGCATGTTTATTTAAATATTGCGCTATTCTTGGCTATTTAGAAGGCTTCTCGTCTCTCACTATCTTAACTGCTGATATAAAAAAGCTCTGTGGAGAGATGTTTCTCTTTTACTAGATTGCTTGACTGGGATAAATTCCCAGAAGTAGAATTACATTTGGGGATGAACATTTGCATGGCATCCCAAATGGAGTACCAAATGACTTATCAAATACATCAATAGATTCTGCCATCAATTATGCTTGGCAATATCACTACATAAAATCGCTCAAATTTGTTTTGAATTGAATGCACACACACACACACACACACACACAAATATAACTGCATTAATGACACACCTTTACAATACTGTCACTAGAGTTAGATACCTCCATCAATGCCGCTAATTTAATCAACAGAAATTATATTTTATCATTGTTTATAATGGAGGCTGTTTATATATTTTAGAAATTGTTTCATACCCTATCTGAAGTGTTTACATGTACTCTAAATCTAATAAAGTATTTTTCAGAGCTCCTCAAAATCATTGCCTTTAATACCGGTCCTTGGTAATCAGAGACAGACAGATATCTTTGAGTTCAAAACTGGCCTGGTCTACATAGTGAGACCCAGTCTAAAATAAATAAGTAAACAAACAAACTTGTTTTTTAAGTTCCAAGTCACAATCAGTTAATAGACTATGAGAATGCATTACCATGGTGAACAAATCTCCCTTCTCTAATTAGTAGACTAGGTAAGGGTTTAAATGCCTCTTGACTAGTATTACAAAGAAAATCAGTATAGTATAGTATGGAAATATCAGAGCCTTATGTACTCAATAAGTTGTGGGTGGGGCACTAGAGAGATGCTTTTTCAGTTAAGAGCACCTGCTGCTCTTCCACAGGACCTCAGTTCAGTTCCCAGCACCCATACTGGGCGGCTCACAACTGCCTGTAACTCCTGCTGCAAGGGATAGGAATGCCCTGGCCTCCATGGGCACACACACTCACATAGACTGAAATACAGAATCACACAGACATATAATTTAAAATCGTAAAAATAAATATTTTTTAAAAAGGAAAACTATCCTCAGGACAGGGTTCGTCTGTATAACAGTCCTGGCTGTCCTGGAACTCGCTTTGTAGACCAGGCTCAAATTAATTAATAGAGATCTTAAATTCATAGAGATCCACCTGACTCTGCCTCATAAGTGCTAGGATTAAGGGTATGTGCCCCCAATGCCCAGTGAGAAAAAAATATTCTCCGTGCAACAAAAATATTTGTAAAACACCAGTCTTAAGCTGGCAAGATGGCTCCGTGGATAAAGGCACGTGCTGCTAACCTTGTCAACCCTAGTTCAACCCCTGGGCCCCTCATGGTGGAAGGAGAGAACAGACTCTTGCAAGTTGTGTGCACGCACACACTAAAATGTTTTAAAAGGTTTAAAGTATCAGCATTATAACGCATATTGATTATCCTCTTTCCTACTTTTTTAAAAATTGTAACTTCCATTTTATTTTTTCACAGTGTTTTTTTCCTCTGTCCTTGTGAAGCCATCTCTTTGCCTGGGCTTTGGGGGAGGGCGTGGTGCAGCAGGTCTAAATCACAGCGAGGGTGGAGGGGTAGAAGTGGAGGTGGGGTGGTTCAGTCCTTCCGGTTTCGCTAGATCAGTTCCTGACCACTTTGCTCTGAACGGCTCATGCAGTAATGCAACTTGACAGAGAGTTTGGGGCGCACATAAGTATCCAAGACTCTTGCTTCAGATTCTGTCCCTCACGACAGCGGTTTCTATGACTTCAGAATGACGGACTTAATGGCCTTGTCCTTGGGCACAACAGGGCCAGTCCGTGCAGGGAATTGGATGCACAGAGCTGCTTGCCACCACCATTGTGTTCTCCTTTTGATCGTCTTGGAGCCAAGACCCCAAAGACCTTCTTTTCCATTGTGATGTAAATATTTCCCAGTCTGCAGCTTCCGTTTTTATGTTGAATTATCTCTCTTTGACACTGCTTCAATTTTTCATGAAGTCAAACCCAGCCCTCCCTTCTAATGTCCCATTTCCCTTGAAAACAAAAATTCATCTTGTTTCTGCCAAGGCGATAAATGATCCATCCTATGTTTCGTCAGCTCAGTTCTCACCAACGCGGTCTCTCAACATGCTCTCAGTACGCCTTGAACTAGAAATTCGCATCAGCTCAGCAAAATGCGAACAAAGAGCTGTGGCCCAAATGTTATTACGGAGCCTGCGAGGATCGTGAGAGCACGTGTCCCCGCTCCGCACTTCCTGTCATCAGGCTCTGCGGCATCAGCAAAATGGTTGGCGGGCCAAACGCTGAGTAAGCAAATCTTGCAATAACCCGGAGATGACTACAGCAAAAGCTGGGGAGGAGGCAATGTGGTTAACCTCAGGACCCATATCCAACCCTCGGAATAAGACACGGGAGTTGAGTTCTGGGACAAAATTGTCACCGCAGAGACGGCTGATTCCATAATGACCACTGAACAGTTTCTGTTTATTGAAGAAAAAAAAATCACTGCTCCCCTCCACCATCTGTGGAGTCTGCCATTATTCTCATTTCATAGATGAGAAAATCGCAGGGCAAAAGGCTTCATGACGTCTCCAAGGTCAACAAGCTAACGGGTGTCTGGAATTTAATCTTAGCCTATGCTGTTCATTACTGGCCCCTGTGCCTCTTCCGTGGGAACCCAGGCCGCTGAAAGAAAAGGACGGATTCTTGGAGGCAGAGTTGCTTATAATACGGGGCCCTTAAGGGAATACTTGGACTGTTGCGTGGAGACCTTTCACTCCTCCACTCTGTGGAGTTTCTTTTCGTGAACTAGACCTAGTCATCTGGAATAAAGACAGTCCCAACTGAGGTAAAGACTCGGGTTTTGTTTTCCATGGGGATTCTCCTGATTCCATCCAGATCATGATAATTCAAAGGCTCATTAGAGATGGTGGCTCAGGTCCACAGCTGGGCCTGTGATCTGTACCCAGTTCGGTCATTCTCCCTTGTGAAGAGAGGGCAATCCTACTCCTGGCCTCCTGGGGTCATTGTGAGACAGCCGGACTAGAACACCATAGCGAGTGGTTATTTCTTATGAACTGGTATGTTTCCAACCCAGATTCGTTACTGTGCCTGAATTCTAGGAGACGATCTAGCTCAATAGTTGCATATTTAGGTGGGCTGAGGTTTTATTTTGGTCCTTATAGGTCACCTTTGACCTCGTGGTGTTTTATATGAGCTCCTTCAATCTCAGAGTGCATGCAGGCTGAGCAGGATGGCCAGAAGTCCCTGTTTACTCCTGCTGTTCCGGCATAATTATTGTTGGTGGCCTCCTTTCATAGTTCCAAGTACCCTTGCTGCAAAGATAAGCCATTCAGTCTACTTGGAGAGCCACACCCTCCCATCGCTGGTTACTGCTGTATTATGGGAGCTTTGCCAGAGGCCCACAGCCTCAGAGGACAGGGATTTTGTTACGGTTTTACATGAAGGCTCTCTTTCAATAACCCACGGAATGCTATGGAGATCTTCTAAGAATAGTTTTTCTTGTCGTTTTGTGTTTTGAGATAGGGTTTCTCTGTATAGCCCTGGCTGTCCTGGAACTCACTCTGTAGACCAGACTGGCCTTGAACTCATAGAAATTCATCAGGCATATGCCACCACCATCCAGCCAAAAATAATATTTTAAGTGTGTAAAATAAAAGCACACAGTTTCAAAGGAATTACATCATTTTGAAAGTCTGCTATCAAAATATTGAGATAAATTCATAGTGTAGAAATAAATGTTTTATTAATGATCAAATAACAGGTCTGTTAACAAACTTAATAACTATTGTAGTTTCAAGAAAGTCATGGGCATCAATGACACTTTGAGGAATTTGTAACAATAGCACACGTGGAAACAGCTGGGATTCTCTCTCTCTCTTCCCTCATGTGGTTGCTTTTATTATCAATTATTTTATTATTATATTGTGGCCCAAAGGTGTTATAAAACAGAATGGCTCTGTTAAAATCTATTCTCACCTTGTCTTAGTTACCTCTCGGCTGCTGTGATAAACAACCACCAAAAGAACACGGCCAATAAACACACAGCAGGAATTTACTGCAGTTCTAGCAGGATAAGAGCCATCATGGCAGGAAGGCATGGGATGTATGGAGAGAGAGGAAACTGAAGTGCGTGGAGTCTATGAACTCTCAAAGCCCACTCCAGTCACACACTTCCTCCAGCAAGGCTACAACTCCTAAACCTCCCCGAACAGTGCCACTAGCTGGGGACCAAGTGCTCCAACGCCTGAGCCTATGGAGGGCCATTCTCACTTCAACCACCACGCTCTTCTAAATACATAAGCTTAAGACTGTGAACTCACCAGTCAAGGGGGAGTCCTTGGGTAGGCGACAATGAATGACGCCCTTGGAGAGGGACTGTTTGGGAAGTCAAATGTGCCCAGCAAAAGGGAGAGAACATAGACAAACATTTTTGTGAGCCTCAGCTTTCCTTTTCTGAAATGGGTGAACTTAAATCATAGCTGAGATCTCAGTGGCTCTGATCTGAATCCAAAAGGGATCCCCTCACCCAGTGGTGGGAATTTGGACCCAAGGAACATTGAATAAGGGTCATAGAGAACTCGCAGGCTTATGCGGTAGGGTGAAGAAAGAGCAGAAGCTCCACTAGGGGCAGGAACTCAGGAGGGGGTGGGGCCCAGAGTAGAGCAAAGAGCCCAGAGAAGAGGGAACCATCAGAACCCCAGTAGTAGGTAAAGTTGGCAAGAGAAAAAGGAGCCAGCAGACATGCGGTAGAGGGGGGTGGCCTGGGCACCTCTGAAGAGATCAGACAGAACAGGCCCCAGGAGAGGGAGTTCCCGTAAGACTTCAGGTTTTCATCTTACAGGACATTTCAGGAATGCCCCAGAGAATGAAGGTAATATAAGAGGGTTGTCACCAGCTGTGACGTCCTTAGTGAGAGGTCACATGATGGTTTCTCTTCATTTTTTAATGTTCACCATCAAATCTCCTTTCCCTCCATCCAGTGTTGACAGATTTGTTAAATTCTATCCAGTTTCAAAACCACTGCGTGAGTGTAAGGCAGGTGGAAGGCAGGCAAACTGCACGGGAATCAAAGGGGAAAGAGCTAGAATGGTCATGTATGTGGTTTCTGGACACAAGTAAAGGGGGGGATGATCTGTGTGGCTACAGCATGTGGACTGATGGGAATGGCAAGACATGACCTGTCATATGATGTCTGCGAGAGGTAACCTGTGCAGCATACACCCTGTAGGGATCATTTACCTTTTTTTTTGTTTGTTTGTTTTTTGTTTTTTGAGATAGGGTTTCTTTGTAGCTTTGGAGCCTGTCCTGGAACTAGCTCCTGTAGACCAGGCTGGCCTCAAACTCACAGAGATCCACCTGCCTCTGCCTCCCAAGTGCTGGGCTTAAAGGCGTGCACCACCACCACCTGGCTAGGGATCATTTATTAATGGCGTTTGCAGTGGTATTTATTACTGGGAAGGGTCTCTGTCCAGGAAGACGTGAAACTTTCTCAGTCTTCAACCACCAAAAGAGACGTGTTGATCCACGATCAGCCAGCAGAGGGAGGCACACACCATGCTATACATTAAGGAGGCCAGGGCGTGGGGTGCAGGATGGAAACTTCCTTTGGTTTACATAGCTGAACAGGACCGAACAAGGCTCCCTTCTGCCTCTGCTTGGCTTGAGCTCATAGCCTTCTAAAGGGCACCCAGCCCTGGCACTTGGGTTAAGGCCAATTAGAGAACAGTTATCAGGTGAGTTCTGATGAAACAGGCAGGACCGGGAGGAGACAGGAACCAGCCAGCTCCGTACTCCACTCTCTCCAAGAGGAATTTCATCCTGTAAATGGGGGGAGTAGATGCTGGGTCGAGGCAAACTTAAGTGGCATGAAGTGGAGGCCATGCATTTCTTCTTTAAGCCTTCACGTTGTCTAATTCCTCGCCTGCCTTCTTGTTAGTAGGGATATCACCTCCCTGCCACGTAGTCCTGGGATCAGGGGTCAAACAGAAGGAATCCTCTCCTGTCCTCTGCACCAGCCAGCAGTTACTGCCTTAGGCTGCTCTGCAGGCGGTAGTCTGCAAAGGTTTTGAAGTAGCTCTCCTTTCCACAGGCACACAGAGAAATATCCCCCATGGTAAGGTGGAAAGGTAAGAAGCCATAGTCACTGAGAGCTCAGCCTGTCTCTTCTACCTTTCTCCAGAGCAACCCAGGAAGTGAGATTCAACTAACCAGGGCATGGAACATTAGTCATAAAATAGACAAGTCAATCATCTTTTGTAGAATGGTTTCTAAAGGAAAATAGCGCCATTTTCCAAGTAATTCCTGAGGAATCGGGGCTAGCTCTGCCTGCTAGAGACAGTCATCTTTTTCTATGGCACTTAGCAAGCAGAAGAAAGCTGGTCACATAACTAGGCCTCCTCCAATATGCCGCACCTACTGAATGTTCCCCAAATGCAGGAAGGCCGCAGAGGAGTCCCAAAACATCCAACTTTGCTCCTCATGGCAAACCTTTTTCTTAAACATTTTAAGAACCAGAATCTGAGCCCAGAGAGATGACTCAGTGGGTAAAGGTACTCGCCTCCAAGCCCGATGACCTGAGTTCAGTCCCCAGGATCCACACTGCCGAAGAAGAGAAGCAGAACTGACTCTTACAAGTTGTCTTCTGACCACCACACACTTGCATGAACAGATGCGCGCGCGCACACACACACACACAGACACACACCACTACCACCACCACCACCACCATCAAAGAAAATAAATAATAACCAGAACTGGGTGTGGTAGTGCACACCTTTAATCCCAGCATTTGCAGGGCAGAGACAGGTGAGTCTCTGCGAGTTCAAGGCCAGCCTGGTCTACAGAGGAAGCTCACAACTGTCAGGGCTACATTGAGGGAAACTGTCTCAAAAAACAAAACAAAACAAAAAACACCCAAACCAAGCAAAAAGAATCGAAACCCCTTTTCAAATGAGATGGTAGATGGTATTATGGCTGTGTAATCAAATAAAGTAATCAAGAAGGACTTTGTTGAGGTGGGGATGGGAAGGAAAGAGAAAACCCACACCCATTTTCCTTACTGCTGCCCCACCCCCAGTCCAGAGAAGTGACTTCAGGCTTCTTTGTGGTTCCCCACTGGAAGAGGAAACAGTGAGGTCTGTAGTTCAGACACACTGATGACTGGGAGTGTCCAAAATGATGTCCAGCCCACGAGGGCAGCAGTATAGGCAACGGTCTTAGTCCCTTTGCCTGTTGCCGTGACAAATTACTCCAGCTTAAGGAAGAAAGCGTTTATTATAGCTCTCAGTTCTGGATTGCAGTCTATCCCGGGGTGGGGTGGGGTGGGGTGGGAGCAGGAAGTGAAGCAACTGGTCCCATTAGGTCAACAGTGAATGCTTGCATGCATGCCACCTGCTGCTCAGACTCTACAGTTATACAGCCCAGGATCCCCTTCAGGGAATGATACTGCCCACAGTGGGCGGGTCTTCCCACACCAATTAATAATCAAGACAACCCCATACACACATGCCCAGAAGCTTCAGTCAAGTTTACAGTTAACTACCTGTAGCAGTGACCTATGGGAAAAGAGCACAGTACTAAAACCCATAGGCTAAGCTCTAGACCTAACCCTAACCACTCAGATCAGCTGATTGCCCTTGACAATCATTTAACCTTCCTCTATAGATCCTTAGACCACTGAGAATCCTCACAAAGACCAGCATTCCAGTCCAAACCTACTGAGCCATGCTAACCGGGAGGGAAGCCACCTGTTTCTTTTGGATGTTCAGGTCCAGGTCAACAAGCCATTGCCAAAGGCCCACATGGACTACACAGTGAAGTGGGCTTGTGGCCACCCTCTGCTCTATACAGCCACCCTATTTCTGACCAAAGTTCCTGGCCCTAGGTCTCTCCACTGGACTAAACTGTACTGGCCCCTGTGCCTCTCCTATAGGAACCAAGGGCAATCCTATTTCTGTGGTCAGGATCCTATTCTTTGATCCCTTTTGACTTGTACTCTAAATTCATCAAAACTTGTCTGACCCCCGGGCAGGTCCCTGAGGTTGGCCTTTCCTTCCCTGAGTTCCAGCTATCAGCAAGATTGGGGCCCTGCTAGTTCAAACTCTGTGGCTTCATCTCTGACCGCCTCTCTCACATCCTCATACCATCGGGATGACTTCTACCCTGTGGAAAACTATGCTTCTCAGTCACGGACAAGCAAACTAAGAAGAGAGAGTGCCAGTTTTAAAAGATAATTCTGCCGGAAGGATCTGCTGCTCTCTTCTCTCTGCTTCATCGCATGCCGCTGGTCGCTCGATATTGCCTATGGCAAGAGTTAAGAAAACAGCAATCGTCATACAATGAACTTCAGTGTGATTCAGGGGAAAGATCACAGGACTGGGAGGCAACGTTCTGGACAGGCTGTGAGATCTTCAGTGTATCCTTGCGTTTTCTCTGATTAAGTTCATCTGTCAAGTGAGACTCATGATACATAAACCTTACCAGGCTGGTGTAAGGACAAGCAAAATGTACCAAAAGTTAACTTTTATTATTAAAAATGGGCTATACATCTGCTCATAGAATTCTTAAGAAATAAAAATAGCCAAGTAATGTTTTTGAAAGTGTTCAACACCTTTAGCGGTTAGGAAAATTCAAATTAAAAATGCTTTGAGATTTCGCCTTACTCCAGTCAGAATGGCTAAGATCAAGAACACAACTAGCAGACACACTGGCCACGCCAGGGAAGGGAAGCTCTCATTCACTGTTAGTGGGATGGCCAACAGGTGCAGCTGCTATAGAGAACTGTGGAGAAGTCTCAGAAAGCAAAAGGGGATCTACCATATAACTGGTACGACCCGGTCATACCACTCCTTGGCATAAAGCCTAACGGCCGGCTATCCTACTACAGATATATTTGCTCAGCCGTGTTCATTGCTACTCTATTCCCAGAAGCTAGGAAATGGAAGCAGCTGAAATGGCATTTAACTAATGAACAGATAATGAAAATGTGATGCATATATACAGTGGGATTCTATTTATTGGTAACAAAAAAGGAAATCGTGAAATTTGCAGGTACATGGGTAGAACCAGAAAGTACTGTGCTGAGTAAGGCAGCCCTCACCTCTCCCCCCAAAAAAACACCACATGCTCTCTCTTGTGTGGTTCCTAGCTCTGAATCTTTAGATTTGGGTATATAGCTTGAAGTTATCACAGCAGACTAAAAAATAGAAAGGGACCATGGGAGTAAGGTGGAGAGTGAGTTCTAGAGGGGCCATAGTAGGCCAGAAGGTGCATGAAGGGGGCAGGGGTGGGAAAAATGAGGAGAGATCTTTACCTGTGGAGAAGGAGAGAGGGTAATATAGTCAGAGAGGGAGGAAGGAGGGACAAATAACATGAAAGATGTTTGAAAAAAAGGAAACATTTTATAAGCGTACTTTAAATTCATTAGCTAGTTGTTCAGCAGTGGTGCACACCATTAATCCTAGCACTTGGGAAACAGAGGCAGGTGGATCTCTGTGAGGTTGAGGCCAGCCTGGCCAACAGAGAGAGTTCCAGAACGGCCAGGACTATACAGAGAAACCTGATGTGGGAGTCCCCTCTGTATGCTGTGAATATGTTTTATTACCATTGATAATAAAGAAGCTGCTTTGGGCCTATGGCATTACAGAATAAAGCCAGGTGGGGAATCTGATCAGAGATATAGAGAAAAAGTAGGTGGAGTCAACTAGACGCCATGTAGCTACTGAAGGAGACAGATACTCAGAACCTTTACCGGTAAGCCACAGCCTCATGGCAGATACACAGAATAAAAATGGGTTAATTTAAGATATAAGAGCTAGCTAGACATATGCCTGAGTCATTGGCTGAACAGTGTTGCAATTAATATAGTTTCTGTGTGATTATTCAGGTCTGAGCAGTTGGGAAACAAACAAGCAGTATCCATCTATAGAAACCTTGTCTCAAAAAAATAAAACAAGAAATAAGATACATTACATTAGATGATTAGATGATAGATAGATGGATAGATAGATAAGTAGGTAGGTAGATAGACAGATAGTAGATGTAATTTAAATAGCGTTCTGTCACATAGGGTGCTCACTCCAAGACCCACAGACTAAAAAAAAAAAAACAAAAAAACATGCCAGCTTAGGAAACCTCCCTTTGAGTTGTTGGTTGGGAGAGCCCTGAGACTCTCAAAACAATATAGGCTATTGCTGTTGCCCTTGGATGTCCATGAGAATTTATTATAAAGTATGCATACTTTATAATATCTAGAGTAATATCTAGAGTATTATCTATCTAGCTATCAATAGATAGATAGATAGTAATATCTATAGTATCTAGGTTCTCATTTTAAAATAACAAGTGACTGGAGAGATGGCTCAGAAGGTAAAGTGCTTGTGCAAATGAGTTTGATTCAGAACTCCAAAACCCGTGAGAAAGGCAAGACACAACAGTACATCTTGTAATCTCAGTACTGGGGCAGTGTGTGTGTGGAGACAGGCAGATCCTGGAGCCTGCTGCTGGCCAGTCTAGCCAAATCAATGAATTCCAGGTTCCTGAGAATGCTGTCTCAAAAAATAATGTGGAGAGTATCCAAAGAAAACACCAGATGTCGACTTCTGTCTCCAGGCACACACATGCATGAGCACACGCACATACCACATGAATGCTTATATAAACCACACACACAATAGAAAAATTAATAATAATATTAAAATAATGAAGATTGAAAATAAACATCTGTGTTCTCAGGACCCAGGTTAAGAATTAGTAGTACCTCAGAGGCTTCTTATACATGCCTCCCTCATAACAAGCCTGAACATGGATATTAAAGAAAGGGTTTCATTGTTCTTTCATGCAGTTTTATGACCCATAGTAATTTCAAAGTAAGTTGTTCAGTTTACCTCTTTATAACCTTTATATAAGTGGAATTTTACTGTCTAACTTTATTTAATATTTTTCCTATAATTTATTTTTAGATTCACTCACACAGAAGCATATGGCTACAGTTGGCACCAAGTGGGCTGAAGTAGGTAATGACATAGATGCTCTTTACCATGCTTAGACACGCCATCTTTTCCTTATTTACCGTAAGATTTTTATCATAAAATCATTTGAATTTTATCTGATATCTTTGTCTAATATAAATATATCCTCTAATATAATATAGATGTATATATTTGTTTTATATGTATATAATTTGATCATCTGGAGAACTGCTTTACTTTGTAGCAGTAAGCCAAAAGTGGATCCCTGAGATAAAATCATGTTGATCATTTTATACATTATTCGATATTGTTAACTATATTTTGTTCAGGATGTTTGTCTTTGGTGTGAGATTAGTCTGGTTTGTTTTTTTCGTTTTCTTAAAGTGTTCCACTTAGATTTTAGTATCAAAGATGTGTTGCTGTATAAAATGGGTTTGAAAACCTTCCCTCTTACTCTGTCCAAAGGTTAGTTCTAACTGTCAACTTGGCACAGTCTAGAATTACCTAGAGTCTCAGCTGAGAAATAGTCTGGATAAAGCTGGCCTGTAGGCGTGGCATGGGGGGGATTGCCTTGATTGTTAATTGATGTGGGTGGACCCATCCCACTGTGGGCAACACCATTCCCTAGGCAGGGGATCCTGACATGTGTAGCAGTAGAGACATGGAGCTGAGCAGCCAGCAAGCAAGCACGCATGTATGCATTTACTTCTCGACTGCCTGGTTATGAATGCAATGTGACTGGCTGTTTAAAGTTTGTCCCTTGGCTTCCCTACAATGATACAATGCTGGACTGTATCCTGAAATCACAAACACCCCTTTCTTCTCTGAGTTCTTTTCTGTTAGACTATTTTGTAAAGAAATGAAAGTAGAACCCTGTTTTCTGAAAGAATTTGCACAAGATTGTCATTGTCTATACCTGAAATGTTGCATACTTCTATAAAGTTATTGATTATGGAATTTTGAGGGATGCTGGAGATTAAATCCAGGGCTTCACATGAGCTGTATCACTGAGCTGTGTTCTTAGCCCAGATACTCAATTTATGAAAAGACTTTAAAGCAATCATTCAGCCTCGTTCATGGATATGAGACTATGAGTTTCCCATTGTCTGCACTGCAAAGGTTATGACAGATCATTTATACTTTTGCATGTGTTTTCTACTTTATATTAGGAGCTAGTCTGAGGAGTTAGAGTTAGCTTAGAAGCCATATGGCTATCTGGAAATCTCAGCTCCACTATATATATGACTTTGGGTCAGTAGTTTATCATCTGCTTATGGGATAAAATTTGCTTCATCTGCAAATGGGATAAAAACTTCACATCACATTTAGGGGGTTTAGTGAGTATTAGCATATGTCGAGCTCATAAGTAATGAGTAGGCACCATTGCTAGTATTTACTGTCAACTCTAATTCTTGACTTGATTGTATTTGTTCGAAAATTTCCAAATGCATTTAGGGTCACAGGGGACAGTTTCTGGATAATTTTGTTACAACTTTATAGGTTTGCATAAAGGTGATCAGAGACTTTGAATGTGATACCAATTTTTGGCAATGTGTCAAGGTATTTTGGCCTGATTTTCGTAAACGTGTTTTCTATACGTAGAAATGTGCCATCCAACAATAAGGCAGGTAAAGATGCCATTCAGTTCTGCACTCAGAATAATTTTATCTGCTTGATGTAAGGTATATATATGACTCCCCTTAAAGCAGATGAGTATTCATTCTTTTGCTAGCTGTGCCCACTTTCTTAACTGCTTTTAAAGTTTTCCCTATGAGGCATCCTATGTTAGAATTTATAGAAAAATTGTGAAGACAATGTAGCCAGTTGCCAAATACCTCATGCCTACTTTCCTGTAATTAACAACTGACTTAACTAGTGAGCCAATATCTGGTGTGGGAGGTCCTTCTGTGTATGTGTTGCTTTTATTGGTTAATGAATAAAGAAGCTGCCTTGGCCTGTGATAGGGCAGAGTAGAGGTAGGCGGGGAAAACTAAACTGAATGCTGGGAGAAAGAAAGCAGAGTCACGAGAAGCCATGTAGTCCCACAGGATACAGACCTTGCCAGTAAGTCACAGCTACATGGCAATACACAGAGTAATAGAAATGGGTTAATTTTAGGTATAAGAGTTAGCCAGAAATACTCTTAAGCTATTGGCCAAACAGTATTACAAATAATATAGTTTCTGTATGATTATTTTGGGTTTAAGCAGCAGGGAACAAATGAGTAGCCTCCTACAACAAATATTGCTAACCTCATTAGCTGAGGTCTATGTTGATTCAGATTGCTCCAGTTTTCACCTGATGCTCATTTCCCACCTGAGGATCTCATCTATATTTAGTCAGCGTGTCTCCTTAGGCTGTTCACAGCTGGTTTTTGTTTTGATGACTTTGACAGCCTTGAAGGAACTGGTCATATGTTTTATAAAGCATCCCCCACTGCTATTTGTCTGTTTTTTATTTTGTTTTTAACTATCATTAGGGATTCTTTGTTTGGAGGAAGAATAGACTGAGTGTGTTTACGAGTTTTATGTCAATTTGAAGCAAGCTAGAGTCATGAGAGGAGGGAGCCTTCATAAGGTCAGGCTGTAGGCAGGACTATAGGGATTTTCTTCATTAGTGATTGATGGAGAAGGGCCAAGCCCATTGTGAGTGGTCCCATCCTTGGGGTGGTGGTCCTAGACTCTATAAGCAAGCAGGGTGATCATGCCATAAAGAACAAGCTAGTAAGTAGAACTTTTCCACGGCTTCTCCACCAGCTCGTTTCCAGACCTCTGTCCTGCCTTCCTCCCATGATGAACAGTGATGTGGAAGGGGAAACCACATAAAACCTTTCCTCCCTAAGTTGCTTTGGTCAGTGTTTCATGCCAGCAACAGTAACCCTGACAAGGCCACTGAGTCTCACCCTATTAGGTTAAGTTCGTATCATCAACATGACCTGCCACTGTAGATGTCAACTTTGATTACTTGTGATATCATTTTCCACATGTGTGATCGACTATAATTTTTAAGGATTTATTTTTATTACATAATTTATTTAAATTATGTGTCTGCACGTGGGTATGTGCATTTAAGTGCAGGCGCCCATCAAGGCCAGAAGCTTCAGATCTCCTGGACCTGGAGTTACAGGCAGTTGAGAGCCACCTGATATGGGGACTGGAAACTGAATTCAGGTCCTCTGAAAGAATAGTATAGCTCCTAATGGCTGATCCATCTCGCCAGCCTCTGTAATTTTTATTTTAATCTAATATCATATTATGATGCAATGTAGTAGACAAGAATCCAGAGACCATTTTACATTAGACTGCTAGTGAGCTGTGATTAGCCACCTCTCTGATCCTCAGGGATTGTTTGTGTTTTGGTTGGTTCTAATCTGAACATATTTTTAGATACTGTGTGCATGTGCTTTGCTTCTGAGTGCCCTCTAAGCAATATGTACTTTTCAGGTTGCAAGTTTTGGTAGTCTAGCAGTGTCCCCAATACACGGGGCTGGCTGACCTGTAAGATAGTGTGGAAAAGATGCTTTATAACCTCTGGATGCTAGGTATCATGAAGGGCATTGGGGCTTCCGGGTTATGTTAAGGTCACTTGTTCAGAGAGTCAGCCATGATGTGGGGACATTCCAGGAGCTTTGGGAAAAGGTACAGGCAGTGAGCAAGTGAGGGCCTTGCCTGTGCCCAGCACTGACATGACTCTGGTTGGTACCACTTGACATTTGATGCCAGCCAAGAGTCTCACAACCATATCCTCAGATACCCTTGACCAATGATAGACTCTGCTGTAGATCTACCCAGAATTCCAGATACCAGAAACTCTGTGAAACAAGTTTATGTTTGCGAGAAACTGTTACAGGGCCCTCCTGGGTGGTGGTGGTGGGGAGGCCATGGGAAAGGATGCTGCTGGCTCCACGCCCAGGTTCTTCCCCCACTTGAACCACAACAGTTTAGTCTTTATCTGCAGTTTATACAGTGACGGTCCAGGCAGAATTTTTCAGAATAAAGTCTGCTGCCAAAAAATGAAACTGAAAACAATGGTTTGGAGGAACACCAGATAAGGTGTTCTAATTCTTACTCTCTCTTACATCCTATGGCTGTACTTAGCTACTTATGAAACAAACATCATAGGCAGCATTTTCTTCAGCGCTCATTCCTTGTGTTAGTGAATAAAATCCTAGAGATGAAAAAATAAAGTTTATCAGGATCTGTCCCTTCCTGTGGGTGTGTTTGGCAGAGCTCAGCATCACAGATACGGTGCTGTTTCTACAGAGGAATGAGCCCTTGCTAGGTACAGTTACATCCCTGGGTACCATTTGAGAGCTGTAAAGGAGCCATGGGTTTCTGTCATGCTTGATTATGATAACTGATATTCATATCAGGAGTAATGACTGACATGTTTGTTATATGAATTTTTGCACGTGTGTGTGTGCGCGCATGCACATATAAAGGTCAGAGGACAGTTTGTGGGAGTCAGTTCTTTCCTTCCACCATGCATGTCCCAGGGATCAAATTTAAGTTATCAAGCTTAGCAGCAAACACCTTGATCTGTTGAACCATGTTCCTGGCCTGGATGCCATGTCTGAATAGCTGTGTGGCCGATGTTTAGAAAGGGGTTTAATATTCATGACATCATTTAATCCTTACGTCTACTATAAGCGTTTTCTAGACCGAGGAGACAAAGGCTGATTAAGTAACTTGCCAGTCAGAATGAGTGGAATTGTAGCTCAAAGAACACAGTTACAGAATCCTTGGCCTTGAAAAATATGGACTGGCAAGTGAACAAGCTCCTCCTGGCGTCTGAAATACACTGGGGGTTCGGCTCCTCTTTCACTTACTGACAGTGCTTTTAGTATTAAACACTCTCTTCCTAGTGTTTGTCCCTAAATTCTCCAGTGTCCTCTGGCCATTCTTAACTACCTGGAGTGCAGAGTAGCCAGGTAATAATCTGTCCTGTTATACTACAGATGGTATGTAACACTGGCATTTACAGAGAAAGTGAAACCTGCCTACTCCAGCAAGGGGAACTGGACCCCTATGGTGCTAGAAGCAGGGTCACCCAGTAGCCTATGTAGAAGGAGCTCATGTTTTGAGGTACAGAACCTAGTTCCTCATCTGGGGAGGCCTGGCAACCACTGGAGCTCAACTCACCTTCAGAAGTTTCATAAATACCAGTAATATGTAAAACAGTCACTGGACATGAGCAATTGGGTCTATTACCATTCAGTAAACTAAGGCAGAACAGAGCCACCAGCTTATGGAGCCTCAGGTCACAGTGTGACCTGTCTTTCTCTGCCTTGTGTCAGCTGAACTCTGGATGAGGAGATGCCACCATAGAAGCCAGCAAGAGCATGAGGCCTAAAACCTACTCCGTAACCTCAGAGTGTTCACCATATCTAGCAGACATCATCTTCCTGTGCCTTTTCCCCCTCTGTCTAGATGAGGGGCTCCACAAAAAGCCTGTTTCCCTCAGGTACAGCTGTTTTGATTTTGACCTTCATAGAGGGGAGGACCACCCAAGTAAAATGTGACATCAAGGAGCTTTATGCCCTAGCAGAAAGCCCTGGCTGCAGCGACAATCACCCAGAAACTTGTAAACTCTTAACATCCCTGGGTATAACCTGGCCAGACTGCTCAGTCTCCAAAGCCAAGGTCCTGACACCCTCTGTTTAAGTTTACCGTGTCACCAGGGTGTAGTCAGGAAGCATCCCGCCCCCAACACTAAGGGGTCAGGTGTTAGTGTAAGGGTCCTCATTTTGTTCACAGCCTATCAGCCTGTGCTTGGGTACTCAGGGAGGGGAGGCTGGGGGTGGGACAAACGCGGCCTAGTGTTCCGCAGAACAAGAATAAAATGGAACACCACCAAATTCACAAAAGCAGTTTTTATTTGCGGCAAAGAGAAGTCTGACCCAAAGGATTACAGTTCTAAGCACTTAAAATGTAACTGTTAGTGGCACTACTTAGGCTATAAATCTTGCTTCTCTTTGGTTGGAAAGGGTTCTTGTGTTAAACGTTCTCCAGGGAGAGAAAAGAAGAAAGACCAAGAACGGCTGAAGACCCCTCAGCTATTGATAATGCTCTTCAGGGCCTATGTCAAACTAACAGACCCCCATTGTCTGAACCGCAAGCTTTCCCCAGTGCATGGGGACAAGGCCACACTACACCTGCAAGGGCAGATGAAGCAGGAAGAACAGGTGCAAGTCGCTGGGGGAGAGCAGGCATCCGCAGCTTCAGACTTCGGCATGGAACGGGTAATCCTTGTGTTTAGCACAGCTGTCAGAAAAGAACACATGCGTCTTACAACTCAGCCGCTTCCAAAAACTGCATTCACTTACTTACTGTGTGTACGTGTGGGGTGTGCATGCTACAGGACACATGTTGGGGGATCAAAGGACAACTTGTGTGAGTCAGTTCTCTCCTTCTACCATGTGGGTCCTGGGGATGGAACTCTGTTCATCAGTACTGGTTCCAAATGCCTTAATACACTGAACTATCCTGCCAACTCTCAGAGAAGTCTTTGACTGTAATAAGTTACCTACAGAGCAATGGTGCCTGGTCAAGCAAGCCAGTCTTAAGACTCTTCTGATCACACACACACAGCAGGGAGAGCTACTCAGCCTCTAGGCTCCTCTTGTCTCATGACGTCATGAACTGGCAGGCAGGTGAAGAACTGCACCCAGCACTAGGCTTGGGGGCACACTGGGCAACAAGACCTGATTCTTGCCTCCCAGCAACTCAAGACTAGCTAGCAGGAGCATATAGCATCATATCGACACAGGACAAAAAGAGCAGAGATAATGAAACAACAGAAGGCTTTAAAAGCTGTGTAATGCTGAATCCCAAAGGGCAAGTCAAACAGCAGCGGCTCTCAGGAGAGAGGAGAGGGCACTTCTTTGCCATCTGGAACAAAATAAGCACCAAACAATGGCTGGGGATTTGCTGCAGGAACCAGGGGAGGAGCTGGCATGTAGCCAAGGCTCACAGTCTATTTGGCAGGGCCAATGCCATATACTAGGAACAAAATGGCAAGAGCACTGAAAAAACTGGACAGCTTGGGTGTCAAAGCCTGCACATGTGTGTGCGTGTGTATGACATAATATACATGCTTACATGCACATGAAAAAATAAATCCAGTAAGTTCTGCAATGAAAATCAGAGACAATCCCATGAAGTCCCAGCTCTCTCCTGCTCTCTGGAGTTGAAAGGGTAGGAGGTAAACAGAATCTGAAGGAAGTTTGTTGTATTACTCCTCAGAGGAAGCTCATGTTTTCATTATGTCTGAAGTAGTCCTTTCCTTCTATAATGTCTAAGCCAGTGGTTCTCAACCGTCCTAATGCTGCGACCCTTTAATATAGTTCCTCATGTGTGGTGACACTCCAAACCATAAAATTGCTACTTCGTAACTGTAATTTTGCTGTTATGAATCATAATGTAAATATATGATACACAGGCTAGCTGATATGCAACCGCTGTGAAAAGGTCATTCGGCCCACAGGTTGAGAAGCATGCTCTAAGCAAAGGGCATTGTTTGCTTCATTTCTTTCTCTTCATTTCTTCATTACTTCTCCCTGAACACTCAGACCACGCAGCTCTCCTGACCCGCCTTTCTTTGCATCCTGATGAGTCCGACACCAGCAGGAAGGCTCAGTGTAGCAGTGTGTGTTGTCACAGGGAGGGTTGGCATATGGACAGTTAGGAAAAGCTTCCTGGGACGTCTGGCAACATTAGAGCCAGCCTCTTCCTCCCCACCCCGACCCCAATCCATGCCCACTCAGTATTGCTGATGCACAGACATTTCTAGAATAGCGGTGCAAAGGAGGCAAGTAGAGATGGAGGGGCCAGTTAGAAAGCACACGGTTTGTCCATCCCGAAAGCGTCAATGTAAACATCACAGTGGCAGGGAATGCAAGACTACAGGTTCTAAGAACTGAGCGCATGCCACAGGCAGAAGATCCGCTTCTCTATTGCCCATTAGATCCAAAGCAAGAAAGTAAATAAGCAAAACCAAAATGATCTTCATGTTAAAAGGTTAAGTGTCATTAATGTATTAGAAAGGGTCCTGGCTGGGACTCCTGGACTGGCTCTGTTTATGGCCTATTTGGAACCTGAGGTCCCTGTGATAGCAACATGCACGCTGGCAATCCTGGCCTGAATCAGATGTTACTGCCTAAGGCACACATGATAGTAGAGGACCCAGTCACCATGTAAACCCTGAGCTATGCAGAAGGTAAGAGAGACCAAGAGCAAGAGAATGTAAGCAAGAATCAAGGCTAGGAAGACAAAGAGGCATTAGGGTCATTGGGGACATAGAGGTTACTTAATTTGTTAAAAGATTTATTTATGTATTTTATGTGTATGAGTGCTCTATCTGCATGTTCAACTTTATGCCAGAAGAGGGCATCAGATCCAACTATAGACAGTTGTGAGCCATCACATGGTTGCTGGGAATTGAACTCACAACCTCTGGAAGAGCAGCCAGTGCTCTTCACCACTGAGAAATCAGTGTGGGGCTGGAGCTCCCCGAGAGATTGATTCTTAAAGCACACATGCTCCCAGGGACTTGGGAGTCCAAACCCCATTTCAGAGGGAAGGCAAGAAACCAGCAAAGTAAAGTTGAAGGGGCCCTTGGTGACTGAGTGGCATTCTAGATCATGGGAAGTTTTGATATCAGGGCTATTCTGAGCCCAGCACCAGGGTCCTCCTATCAAACTCTTTATTAGGGTCATTAAGTCATAAACAAATTATTCTAAGAAGGAGGACACCAGTTAAGCCTCTGGGATCATCGGAGTTCAGAAAAGCAATTAAAATATCCAAGTTGGACCAACTGTGCTCTAGCAAGAGGAAGAGACACTGGACAGGGCTTCTGGCAGCTACCTTCCCCTGGCTCTCTGCAATGCTTCCTGCTCTGCAAGGATGAGAGACACGGTCTGTGTGAAAGCAGGGTGGGCTGCATGCAGAGCCCCTGGGGCCTGGAGAGATGCTGCTTACTCTGCAATACTGGGTGACATCAGTCGTCAGCCTGAGACTCACTCACCTCATCAAGGCACACACCCTCCAGTTCCTGTTGTAGCTGAGTAGAGTGGCCACATCCTCCTTGCTCAGCTCGAAGTCAAAGACCTTACACACAAACATGAGAGGAAGAAAAGCCATGAGCTCTGCGGTGAGAGCAGACCAACGCCATCAAGTTCCAAGTGGCTCCCACTGCCTGGAGTGCAGAGGGCAGGAGAGGAAATGAACTTCAAGAAGACTTAATTACTCTCCACAGGAAAGTGCAGGACAAGACTCTGCTACATACTCTTGTGATTATAGCCATGGAAAATTATGCAAAAAATGCATAGTAAGATAAAAACAAAAACCAAAAACAGTAGGTCATTATTTGAGATTTGTCATCTCCCTCTTCTCTCCTAATACTTCAGGAAGAAATATGAGGTGAGTGATTAACCCATTTCTAGCAGGACAGGCCTTCCTTCCTACATCTTTGCACAGTAAGTGCTGTGGTCATGGTCTAGGACGAGGTATGACTAGCTGCTTGTTATGTCATCAGAACCACCCAACCGTGGCCTATAGGGGACTACCTGGGGCTGACCGCTAAAGAGCTATACTTCCTTGATGGAGCCAGACTTCAGCAGAGCATCCCTTTGCTTAGAGAGAACAGAGGTTCATGGGACACCAGGACTGTTCTGGAATAGCTCTTTTCCCAGCTTGCCCTCTCACCTGGTAGCCTGAGCTGTTACAAGGAGGCAGGGTGGAGGGGGTTGTTCTGAATACCACACTCCTGGTGCCCAGATATTCCCAAGCCCTGTTCATGACTACTTAGGCATCTTAGTGTCGGTGTAGCGATTTCACAGTGCACTTACTGCAGAAGCAGGCACCACAGTGCTGCGCCAAGTGCTATGTGAGCCGCAAGGACCTGAGCTTCACAATAGCTCTCAAAATAGGTATTATTTTGAGTGCTGTCAAATGACTTGGTCAAAATCGCAGCTGGGGAAGGAAGAGGAACCCGACGCCCCTCCACACCCTGCATATTACGGAGGGAAGCTGGGTCTGCCAGCTGGGATCTTACCTTCAAGTTCTCAGCAATTCGTGCTGGTGTCACAGACTTGGGGATCACGATCAAGTTCCTTTGTATGGGGAAGCGGAGCAGCACCTGTGGGCCCAGAGGTGCTGAGTGTAGACACACACCAGGCACTGTGTTATCTCACAGTCTACAACTGCACAGAGACATCTAGTGACACCCACCAGTAGGGTTGAATCAAGGTTCAACTCTGACTCTACTGATGGCTCCAGGCCTATCACAAGGCCACAGAAAGTCACTGCACTATCCACGGGACCCACACTCTTCTATCTGTAGAGGGATGAGCTTTCATGACATTAATAAACACTGTGTCAATGTCTAGGCTCTCCATAAAGGCAGCAGGGACAGAAACTATTACTCTAAGACTACATGGCAATTAATCTTTGAAAGCCCAGATCTGTGTCCTTAACATTGTATTCTAGGATGCCAAACCATACTTCCAGAGAGGGCTTTATGGACCCAGCTCCCTCTACTCCTGACTAGCATGGACCAACAGGAGCACAGTTCAGGCAACAATCTCGAGAACCTGGAAATGGCCATACCTGGGCTGTAGTTTTATTGTACTTGGATGCAATTTCCTTAATCCTGGGATCCTCCAGGAGAGAAGGGTCTTCGGGCTTGGCCCTGAAACAGAGATGGTGAGGTCAATAATCTTCACTACTGCCACTCAGGGCAGCTGGCCATCCTAGCCCTGACCCTCCCTTTGATTTCTAGGTGGTTGACTAAGCTCCTGAACTAATAAAGCTAGGTCATGATCCACCTGCTGACTTTTTAAGAGAGTGTTCATTTTGCTCCTAGAAACATCAACCTCCCAGGAAGTACAGCAGCCCCAGAGAAGGTCTGCATGGCAGCACAGACGTCCTTTCTCGGACATCCAATCATTCCTTTCAGTCATTCTGATTTCTAACAGTCACCCCATGGATGCTCACCAGGGCCTGTCAGGAGAGCCAAGGGGACTGTATGCAGTCACCACAATGCCTTTGGAATGGCAGTATTCAATCAGCTTCTCTTGAGTTAGGTACGGGTGGCACTCGATCTGCAACACAAACAGGAGGGTTGATGGTAGCAGCGGACACAAGGTAAAAGCCCTGTCTCTCCCCACATGGAAATGTCTGGCTCCCAGATAAGCTGTGACAACTCCCTACATTTCCCAGCTGGTGGCCTTCACATTAGGAACAATGATTTTGTTACCAATGCTCTACAGCCATAAGCCTTGGCTGCTTACCAACTGATAAGGGCGCGCAGATCTCGCTAGCTGCCCAATGCTCATATCAGAAGCCACGTTTTTGCTGGTTAGCCTCAAATCCTATCTCCGCAAACCTTCCACTCCCAGATGTGCCTATCTGTTGTGATAAATCAGATCTCAGGATGTCCTGGGCGATGTGGACCAACAGGTAAGAGCTAAGACTAGCTGATAAAATAGCACGCCAGCATCCTCCCTGGGGGAGGCTCACCTGATTAACTGCAGGCTTGTATTTTAAGCCAGGTTTGTTTAAGATTCTCTCAATCTGAAGAGGGTTGAAGTTGGAGACACCAATCGATTTCACCAAACCTTCATCCACCAGCTGTTCCATGGCCTAAAAAGAAGAGAGATGTCTATCTGGGTACTAAATGAATCTCACAAAAACAAGGACTAGAAGCATGTTTGTGTCCATGCCCTCCCCATTCATAGCCAGCACCTTATACCTTTCAGAAGCTGAGAGAAGGGCATGAAAGCTGACGTGGCTTTCAGGAGACAACCATGTCATGGATAACCATGGAGACAGGATGATTTATACATGGTAAGAGGTGGCAGAGCAGACGGCTCACACCTGGCTCACACGCAGGAACAGTATATCAGGAATAAATAAGGGTCTCAGCCAGAGTTATCTTACCGTCCAAGTGTCCACAAAATCCGTGTCACTGGGAATCACATTTCCTGATGCGTCCAGTGGGAAATAATCAGGCCCAGGCTGTCATTAACAATAAAAACACACTTATGCAAAATGATCAGTAACAGTTCTTCACAGACCTGTTTTAATCTTGCAGCATTATAAACACAGAGGAAGATGGTGAGAGGCAGATCTGGCAGCCAGGATGAAAAGGAAACCAGAAGGTGACCCTGATAGAGGTCCTTGTCACGACTGGAGCGCTGGGGCAGTCAGATGGAGATTCAGACATGCCCAAGTCTGAGATTAATTCTGCCACGGGGAAGAGTACATAGACAGGGAAGGTGCTCAAGGCTGGGAAACTCAGGGTTCCTGTCTCAGCCGCTCTCAGGCCGCTAACACTATCACCCTGTTAACCTCGCTGGCTAGTCATGAAAACAAAACAAACACAAAGGGTGAAAATCAAGTCCCTCAGGCCCCAAGAGACCACAGTGAGCTAAAACAGAGCTGGAGGATAAAACCCACAACCTTTCAGTCTGGGTAACCATGCAGAAAAACAAGCCAGGGGCTAGAGGCAGAAAATGTAGTGATTCTGAGTTCTGCGGTGCAAAGAACCAGGTTGTAAGCATGCATTTACAAATGTGAATGACCTGGAATGGAGGTAGAAACTCCTATGTATGAGCAATGTGTGTATATGCCTGTAGAAGGGTGGGCAGCGGAGGGCGGATTGCACCTGCACCTACAGCAGTGTGCAAGAGGGCAACAAGAGCCAGTAGACATATTCATCACCAAGTCTAAACGCTAGAAGCACCGAGTGAAAACAGAGGTGCTTTCCAAACTCCAAAGGGTGCATCTGAGTCACCAGTGGTCCAGAAGGTGGGAGAGGCATGAGGCTGGCTTCTAATACATTACGGGTGATGATACTGATGTTGGCTCAAGGTCTGTCTCTAGCAGCAGAGACAAGAAGAATCAACCACTTCTAATGTGCTAATAAATAAGACTGCACCTAAGTCACGGGGACTCAATGCCAGCCGTGCCGCTTACCTTGAAGCCTGTTGGCCAGTGAATCAGGTAGAGGTCCAGGTAGTCCAGCTGCAGGTCGCTGAGTGTCTTCTGGAAGGCTCCTTTCACCATGCTCTTGTCGTGGAATGTGCACCACAGCTGGAGCCAGCAAAGGTACATCTCATCCCCACTGCCCAAGTGCCAATTCCCAGCCGGGAGCCACGCAGCTCCAAGGCAGAGGACACATCTCCTCTCCCCATAACCCTGAGGTTAGCAGTGGCTGGAGAGTTCATACTGGGGACCCCAATTTTGCAAAGGCAAGTGGGATGGTCAGGCCAAGGGCACCTCACAAAGACCAAACAAGGCATAACTACAGAATGGACAGGCCAACTATAGAAGCAGAGGTGCTAAACACGTTCTAGGTCTACTTTCTTGCAAAGCCGGTCCTCATGGAGCCAGCCGCACCCTCCCCTCTGGGCTCTATTGTGTACTCACAGCCTCTAAAGGCCAGCAGTGAAACCCAGTCTGTAAATGGGAACTAAGTTCTGTCCCTGAAGAAACTCCTTAGAAAGAGTCACCCCAAGCAGTCTCACCAGCACAGGGCTCTCTAATCTATAGGTCCAACAGAGAGATATATAGGTGAACAAGCACCAGGTCCCCCGTGGGCTTGAGTTGGACCTGGAAGAATCACCTACCCAGAGCTAACTGCCATCATGGCTAAGTGTGAACCTGACTGGCAGTCAGATTCCCCGGGGCTGAGAGTGAATCGGGCCCCAGGATCCTGGCAGGTCGGTACCTTGCTGACGATGAAGAGCTCCTGGCGCTTCACCACCTGCTCCTTGAGCTTCTCCTGAAGGGCCACTCCCACCTCCTTCTCATTCTGGTACACCTGGGCACAGTCAATGTGGCGGTACCCAAGGTCAATGGCAACCTTCACGGCCTCAGTCACCTGGCCAGGAGGGGACTGGAAAGGAAGGAATATAAGACATAAAATTCAAAACAAAACAGGGCAGAGTTTGCACAAAGCCAAGGAAGAACAGTGGAACCAGTGGTCTTGGATCAGGCTCTTGTTCTGCCATCACATCTGTGTGGTAGTATTCCACAGTCAGCCCCCAGACAGGGGGACCAAGGCGTAATGGCACATTACTGCACCTTACAGAGCCTGACAGCCACTTGCCAGCAGCACAGATTGCTCGAAGCCATAGGTACGTATGATCCCATCACTCTGGAGGGAGAGGCTTGAGAGTTGTGAGGTTGAGGCCAGACTGAGCTATACAATGAGACCACGTTTCAAGCAAACAAATAACAACAAAAATCAATCCCCACTAGCTGAACTCTCTGGTAATAAAGAACACCATTTCATTTTGATAGTTAAAGATATTTAGCATACAGCAAGAACTCAACTGCTGCTGACTCAGTGAATGAGAACCCAGTCTAGAAGGTAGACAGATAGTTGGCCCCTCGGAGGTGTTAGCAGACAGAAGTGAGTGGAAAAGAAGACAGAAGCTTTGGAAAATTACCACCGGAGTTCCAGAACAAACATGGGAAGCCTGGCCAGTAAGGCAGAGGACAGGCCTGCATGGCCCGGAGCTTCCCCAGCCCCTAGACTGCACAGCGACATTCCCTAGCCTGCCTAGGCCAGAGAACCGAACAAGACACTGTGCGGGGCACTGCTGATGAACACAGCACATTCCTTTGGAGAGCTCGAGCAGAAGCAAATGAAAAGGAAAACTCCCCAGGGCCGCCAGCAGCTGCCAACATCTACTTTGTCTGGAGCCCTGTAAACAAAACAGTCTGGGGAGAAACCATGGAATGCCAGACCAAGTCCATCACCGGCACCTGTTGGCAGGGGTGCTTGCTCCTCAGCCAGCAGGGGAGGAGTCTGCCTGGGGGAGGGGCCGTGCCATCCGAGGTGTGATCTATCTCATTAGATGGTTGAGCAACCTCTGGTTTCCCTGAGGACGACCTCAGAGGGGACCTGTGGCTTCTCCACCCTTCCATGGTTGAAGGAACTGTTTCGGTGTACGCAGGCGAGGACTCCCCTACCATGGGCTCTCTGGGGCACCCAGACATAGCCGTTGCTGGTATTAGCATATGCTGATATTAGGGGAAGCACATCTCTGCCTGAGAAAGACAGCCTAAGAGGGGCCTGGTGAGCTGGGGCTCTGCCTCACAGCGCATGCTGAACTTCTGTCAGAACTTATGGCACTCATTGGCTCCCTCTTCTGCCTGCCGTGTAGTGAGCCTGCTTAGGGCTTGGCAGCACCCGGCTCTGGATAGAGTCTGGGCACAAGGTCCAGGGATGAGCAAAGGCAAACAAACATCTGCCACAGCCACTCAAACACAAACGGAACACAATTGGAGCCAGGCTTTGAGGACTCCGTCTCGGGACCTGCACTGGCCTGCTTAGGGACCCTTCTCAGCTAGCATTCTTTGCTGGGAGAATGTGGGCTTACAACTCCCTGGAACAACGGGGCCAAGAGTGACTGAATCCTGGGGACCTCACTTTTTAACTCCTAATGGAATGCCAAGTGAGCATCTAGTGGCTGCCACGGGTATAGCCAGTGAGCTCCCACCCCGGACGTGACTTCTGTGCTTGTTCTCTGCTTAGGGTTAACTTGATTTTTCTGCTCCTCAGCGCTTAAGAGCAGACTACATTAACCAAGATTGCCAGATAACAGACACCAAAGTCCACAGAAAAGTCTGTGCGACGTTTTCATGGGACGACAACGACAGATAAAGGCTGGAAGTGCAAGAGGTCAAGGAGAACCTGCTCCCAGAGGTGTCCTTCCCCAAACCCAGACCCCTGGCAGCTTAGTAAGCAGGCTTACATCTGCCACACTCGCAAGTCTCTGAGAGAAAAGCCACAGAATGATCAATGCGCCACCTTCATGCCCTACCCACAGCCACCACAGAGAGCGCTTTCCACTGTTGGAGTCAGAGACACCAGCCTCACTTTGTTTTGATGCTGTATGTTCATCTTACAGCTCCACACCTCACACAGCAATTCCAAGAGATAAAGACCAAAACCTCAAGAAGGACTCCCTTCCCAGCCTTAGCATGCCTGGAGCCTGGTTTAGCACCAGCACTAATAAAACATGCTCTACTGTAACAAATCAGTCCATCTGTCCTGATTTTAAGACACAGCTCCACCCAGGAGAGATGTGCATCCAGGACTGGCCCTACATAGGCAGAATTTATTTGACTATTTTTGATCTTGAAGATGGAGAGGTTGAGATGCACAGCCTGGTCACTGGCAGGAAACCAAACTCCTGTTTCAAAGGCCACAGCTCTTCTCCCTGGCCCCAGGACTATCAGTGGAAGCTTGCTTTAACTCAGGACAACTCTTGCACATTTTTCTTCTAGGAACAGGTAGTACCCTAAAGAGGCAAAAATCAGACTTGATACCAAGATCTTGTTGGGGTACAATTGGACAAAAAAAAAAATCTCAAAGACACCCATGGTTGGGAGGCACAGAGGGCATTAACTGGAAAAAGACTCATAACATAGCTCTCTCCATTCCTGGCAGCGTTCCTAGTCAACACAGGGGAGAGACAATGGCCATGTCCTTACAAAGACTCTCAGCTAGGTCAAAATATTATCAGTCACAGGACGCTGGTCTGTATCAGAGGTTAGCTGTCTTAAAGGCCTCCTGGCCACACAATCCTATGGGATAGTACTTACTACCCAGTGGGAAAGGCAAGCCAGCCAGGAAGAAATGCCATTTAAGTAAGAATGTCCCCCGGCTGCCTGAAATCCTCGTCCCCAAGGCAAAAGGGTGTGTATGTGGTGGTGGTGGGGTTATGAAGGCCCTACAGGAAGACTACCGGAGTCCTGATGTTGGTCTGTAGGGTGGCACAGGACCACTGACACGTTTCCGCGACAGTAAGAAACTGCATCCATGTGCCCTCTCCTGCGACTGCCCCAGTAATTGTACAGGTTGTCATCTATGAAGGAACATGCACACATATGCAAGCATCAGATTGATATTCTTTTTTTAAAAAGGAAAACCTGCAAGTCTCTCCTGGCCTTGTCCATCTATCTCCACCCATCTTCCCTCAACACTCTTCTATACGAACCTCACCTGGCCCCAGGAACACAAGTGGACACGTTCTCTACATAGTTTCCTCTCTAGTGTATTTTTTGACCTTAACCTAACATATGACTTCAGGATCCATTCTACAAGTCAGGCACTGTGGGAACTGAAAGAAACATCTGTGAAGAGACTAGGGGGATTTAAACATATAGACATATGTTATTTTAAACAAACAGCTGTGGCATGCTCTCCAGCAACTGACTCGTGAATTTTTACTCCTTACATATCTGAGAATTGATTTCTCAAATGCTGGCCTGTGAAATGATCTCCTAAAGCTATGACCATGGTTTTTGGAGAAAGGGGATAGAACTAACATAGAAGGACCCTACTCATACTGTGGGTCAGGTCTTACTTCCGAAACTTCTCCTGTACTTAGTTACCTGTGCCTGTGTATGTTGTGTCCTGTAGTTGTGTTGGCTGCAGCAGGGAAACCATCTTTCTCATCATTCCCATGCACAGAATTCAACCTGGCATGGTGATAATTCAATTACACCTTTACAGTCACCAACAGCCCTCTGGAAACACAAGCTGATCTACTGGCCTAGAAACGCACTCAGAGAAAGGTAAGTCTATACTGGGGTTCTTCCTCACCGCATACATTCATTATCCATCCTGACTGTAATTTGGGTATAAACGGACTCTGTCCTGCTTCAGACTATTCAAACTCAACACCTAACCATGTTTCTCTTTCCCTCACTGTGTCTAAGTGTCCAGGTCCATATTCAAAGTTCCTTTAAGACCCAGGTTACAGAGGTGGGATGTAACAAATACAATACCATGGACAAACTACCCTACAAGTAGTTTAAGAACAGGGTTTTTCTCTGCTTCAGTAATGCCACCAAATCTGGTTCCTTGGTTGCCACATAACCAAATCAGATACAGCTTTTAGTTTTTAATTATCTGTTCTTTTTTTTTCCCTTCCGAATTTCACTCTGATGTATCAGGCCCTCTTCTCAACCCTGCTGTGTTGGGTTGAGTTTTTGGGGCTGTCCCACCAGGAGCCCGCTTCTCTATCGGTGGGTGGCATCCAGCAATGCGGAAGCCAGATTAATCCGCAGCGCCTAAATCGACAGAATAACAGAGTTCCTGGCAAACTCTGTCTCCTAATTTAATCATCTCAGACCCACTGGCTCATTCCCGAGAGAACAACATCCGGGCCAAGTGGGGACAACCCACACGTGAGGCTGGGGAGCCACAGGTGCCTGATGACAAAGCCTGGGGCTCGGCTTCTGTCCCTCTTGTCGGTTCCCCGTGGGGTGTGTCTCCACCTGGGGCGCCCACGCGGACTCCAGCCGCTAGACCCGAGTCCCATATGCGGGGCCGTGCCCCAATGCGCAGGACAGGCCCGGCCACTCGAGCCCCGCTCAGCGCAGGCCGCTCGGGGTCACCCAGGCGGGTGGCGGGCTGTGCCCCTCAGTGCACCTACCTTCCAAGTGCCCAGGCCCAGGGTGGGCATCTTGGCGCCGCTGTTGAGCTCCAGATGGCTGGCCATGACTGCTACTCGGTACACACCCTAACAGACAAGAGTGCTGCGCTGGCTCAGGCGCGCACCTTTAAATAGACTCAACGGCCTACAGAAAAGACGCCTGCGATTGGTGCAAGGCTGAGTGAAGGCGCCTTCTCATTGGTCGCTGCTGCGGTCTATGAGGGGTCGGCGAGGATGCTTTTCCAGCTAGGTCCTAGCGGCGCGGAAAGCTCCAGCTGCTTTGCCTGCGCCCCACGTGGCAGAGTGTTTGTCTGCTGATGTAGCGCCCGAATGAGCCTGTTCTGAAAATAACCCGCAACTTAGAGATACAGAGACTGTGAAGAAGTTTTGGTTTCATTTTAGAGCCCAGAAGATGTTTTGTGTCTTTTCCAATCCCAGAAAGACACTTTTCTAGAATCCTACACGTCTTGTTTTCAATCTGATGGAGCAGATAGGCTTCAGGTGTATTTAAGTGCGCTTCCCCCCCCTTAGATTAAAATGCTTATATCCGTTTTTGCCGAATACCACAAAATTTACGTTACCCTTTTGTATAGCTTCCTGCTACTCCCCGGTGTCTGTACATGCTCAATTTGGTTCAACAAGCATTGGTGCAAAATCTAGCAAATGTTCAGGTTATGAAACCCTCATAAACTTGATCCAATACACACAAATGATTCTGGAAAGCACGATTGTTGAGCTGGCAGGTTCCCGTGTAGCAAGTTGACCAAACTCTGGAAGAAAAGTGAATGGGCAGAACCCCACAAAAGGAAAAGTTCGCTCTTACAGTGCAATGATCTCAAATAAGAAGGCGCTAAATGAATTGACCATTTGTGCCAGGTAGAAAGACAGTCCAAGTTGCCCCAAGAACTATGGAGGCAAGTTGGTACTCTTCCAGTCCTCATCTACTCCATCCCATGTTCCCCCTACTGGGTCATGCTCAGTCGCCCCCTGATTATGCATCTCGGCAGCTGCATCTGCTGAGTCATGAGTCAGGAACCCACCTCTCTAAGGCCCATTCTGGTGATTTTCCAGTCGGTGCCCTCCTAAGAAGTGACACTCATTCTCATCCCAGGGAAAATTTATAAAGAACAGATATTTTTCCACTTGAATTTTGTAAAAGAAAAAAAAACTATTTGCATGGGGAAATGCTGGTGTAAGTTTTCTCTAAATAGCAGAATTTGCTTTTGAGTTTAGTGCTGGGAACTTGGTTTGTGTAAGAGAGCGGATGACATGGCCAGCCACTTGTCCCTCTGCTAAATCCCTCTTGGCATTCAGACCTCCTGGGTCCAGCACAAAGGGCTGATGTCTTGTGAAGCGATGCACCTGCTCTGTGTTGCGACCTGCATCTCTTCACTCGGCATTTAGAAAATTAAGGCCAAAGGACTGAGACGTTGGGGTCAGCCTGGTTGCTTAATGAGGTTCTGCCTCAAAAGGGAAAGAGGACAATACTACCAGTGCAAACAAAGCATGTACCTTTATTTATTTATTTATTTTTGGTTTTT